>PVLA01010155.1:0-66551 GCA_004027455.1 Hydrochoerus hydrochaeris | reverse complement strand
CTACCAAAAGTTTTAACATTTTCATAAGTTTTCTTTAGAAAGTGTTTCTAATAATTTAGCAATAACTTAGGTGATATTTTGTCGATGAATGTGTTTCATAATCACATAGTACTTAGCTTTTGCATCTTTTGAACTCTATCTGAAACCACAGTGTTGTGCATAGATGTAAACAATGTGTTGTTTGTTTATTTGTTTGCCAGTTAGTTGTCCCAGGTTTTTTCTTTTTGTTTGTTTGTTTCTTTGTTTTGCACTGGGAATCAAACTCTGGACTTCTGCTTGCCAGGCAGGTGTTTCGCTTCTGAGCTAAATCCCCGGCCCACCAATCAGTTTTGATTTGTTTACTTGACTATTTCGGTTTTTTCAATCATTTTGACTTGTAATGGGCTTAGTATTTTACCATGTTAAACTTACAGCTTTAACATGATCACTTTCCCATGTAATTGCGTTACTTCTCCTGTGCATGCGTCACTCTTGGAGGAGTTGTTTTAAAACCTGAGTTTTCATATTTGAATCAACTGATCGGATTCTAAACAGTATCGCGTGTGGATCCACTCAGAGATTCTAGTATGTTCCAGAGACTTACCCACTGCTATTGCGTTTCAACAGCTTTAGGTGGTTCTAAAGGACAAGTAGATTTAAAAAGACTAAATCGATATGAGTCTGCATGTGTTAGTTATCTCTTCAGTTTGTGAATTCCATTTTTACACACAGGGAGTTTCACTGCAGGTTTTTCTTTCTCTTCTTTATTTTGGTACATTAAAAAATAATATATTCTTTTGTTTTCAAACTTTTCTTTCTTTCCCCATGGACGTAAGTTTTGTTCTTCTCTCTGTTGGTCTTCTCTTCCTACTGCGCACACTTGGGCCTGACCGAGCTCGTCCGGTTTCCTCGGTGCGATTTCACTTCTCCTCCGGGCCGCAATGTCTGGAGGCTGCACGGAGCGCTCGCTCGGTGTTGCTCTAGACTAGCACTGTGTGCATTTGCTTCGTCGTGTCGTAATATTATTATTTACCACAATACGGGTTTTATAGTCGTTTTCTCTTGAATCTCTGTATAGTATCTTGGATATTTTGGAAGTGTTTTATACCAACAAGTATTTTATACTGACAAGTTTATTGCTTAAAATATGGAGAACAATAAGGGGGACTTCACATGTAGCAAGATATTTTATGCACAAATTTCTTCAATAAATAAATGCTGGACCAAAACAATGCCTTCCAATACAACTCTCTGATGGTGCAATTAATTTCAGTGTCAAAATAGGACTAACATAGTTTGTTAACTTGGAAAGAAAATCCAATTAATATTTTTACAGTTTTTAATAGATTTAGAAAATCTATTAGTTGCCTGTCTAATCAATTTAAATAGAAGCAAGTCACTTCTCTTATTTTAAAGTTTATTAAGTATGTATTATTTTAAGCAAGTCAATTCTGAGTCCTTTTATTTCCCTTAGGTAACAATTTCCCTGCAATCTATAATGACAATGTCTCAGTATCATAAAATTACCTAATTTTGTGAGAAATTATGCTGATACTTATTTAGCATTTCTCATATGAAAAATGTTCCAAGTTCTAAAGTAATTATGAACATGTCTATATGTTTATATACTATATCTTTGTGTATCTCCTAAAATTAATTTTTACAGGTATAAATTTGCTGTTATTACTGTTATTACACTCTAAATTCACAACTGTAATTAGCATTTATAAACAGTTCTGTTAAGCATAGATAACATGTAAATATACTTTTTTACTTTACAGAACCAGAGACAGGAGATCTGAAATCAGTCTTGCTCAGGCGTGATAAAGTGTAAGCAGGGCCACATCTCTTCAGGGGCCTGAGGGAGCTGCTCCGAGAATTGCGGCTCCAACACCGTAATGTCTGCCCTGTCTGTACAGTGCATCTCCAGTTGTGTGTTTTAAACATTCTTTGCTCACGAGTGCCTGTGATTGCAATCAGGACCCACCTAGTTAATACAGATTTGCTTTCCTAGCAAGGCCTTAAGTTTGATTACGTCTGGGAAGCCATGTAAGTTAACATTCACAGAATCCGGAAATGAGAGCATGGACATCATTTGCCAGCCAGTATTCAACTTGACCCACTTTTTTTATTCTAATGAAGTTATTAGTTTGAAAATATATTTTACATCTACAAATATTGCACAAGATGGTTTATAGCATTATAAGAACCAATGTAGGTGATAAAAATTCTTTTCTCCTTTAGGTAGCTTTTTATTAAATATCTTTACAGAATCTTTTATAGAGTCCATTGCCTACAAGAAAATATGCTTACAATAGACATGTTAGAATTAGAGAGAATAGTTTATATTTAGCTAAGCAAAATTCATTTATTTCTGAATTGAACCAATGTATATGAATTTCAGTGTGATAAATAAATAAGCTAATTTTTGATGTAATTGTACCTTTTCTATTATGAAATTATCCCAGGAGCCATTGTAGGGATATAGAACAAATTATAAAATCACTAGGAAGTTTATATTTTATTTTGCAAATACTGACAAACCATATTAATAGTTACCGTGAAGGCTAAATTCAGATAAAAGTGGTTTCAAACATGCATTTCATTTTATTATGTTATACATTCATGTCATACAGTCAGACTTGAACAGTGCTGGCTTTGTAGTTGTTCCAGGAATTTGATTTCTTCTCCTTTTTATGTCCTCTCCAAAGGTGTTAACTGTGCATTCTTGGTCCACAGGTTAACGCAAGTTCAGGTCCAAGGTAGAAAGAAAACTCATGAGTAGAGTTTCATTAAATATTTTGAGCCCCAATCCTGAATGAAATCCACAATATATAGTTATCAGAACATTAATAAATAGACAAAATTTGGAAGGGACTGACATTTAAATTAAAAATTAAATGGGAATATTCTATTAGAGAAAACAAAACTATAATGTTGATTAATATTCTAATAAGAATGACTATGGAGTTATTTTCAAGTGGATTATAAATCCTTAGGATAAAAAGATCAGCAGATAAATTTTCTGGACTCAGAAAATATCAGCAAGATTGCAAAAATTGAATTATACTTTCATAAAGTATTATATAAACATATCAGAATCATAATCTAAAAAGTGAACTCCAAATACTTTTAAGGGTAAAGAAGTGAAGAAGGTCTAGTTTTTCATGAGATTCTGAGGAATTGTATTGAGATGCACTCAAGTTTTGTTTGTTCACTTTTGCTGTGATTTGATCAAGTAGTTTAAACCTCTGGAGAAAATTTTAGAGAAATATTGAGTGTTTTCATTTGGATCTAAAATGTCCCCCAAATTTTTCCTTTTGGAAAGCAACAGAATCATACAGGTCCCAGTTTCAGGAGCTATTAGGAGGTGACCCTGTTGGAGAGGCAGCTTCTCATAGGCCACACTGGAAGGCCACCTCTTCCTCTGCTGCTTCAGGGCTTTCCTCTGTCATGTTCTTCCACAGGACGTTTCACCTTGGAGACAGCTAACTGCGGATTGAGACCAATGAACACTTGTGCAAAAATAAAACTTTTCTTCTTTGTGCATGCCAACTGTTTTGTCCTTGAAATGCAAAGCTTTGTAATATCTAGACTTCCAGTTATAATGAAATGGCCTTTTGTAGGCCAGGATTTGAGTCACAGTGATTAAAAATAAATGTGAATTTTAAAATATAATTTTTGTGAGGTAATTAAAGATGTTGTAAGTAAGAGAAGCATCATACTGAGGCAAAACTTTGTATCAACCCCAAGTATACATTCTCACAATTCCAGAAAAATAATTTGATATCATCATGCATAGGTTTATGGCATATTCACAATGCTGATTTTTTTTGCCTGTAGAAAATTCAGTATCTATCAGAGTCTTAAGGTGTTCTGGATATATACTCATTTCTCCAAAGTCATGTTCTCAAATGGATAAATTGTTTATCATGTACCTAGGAGTTCAGTTATTGTAAAATCCTTTACATTGGCCTATATAGAGTAGTAAGAATCACTGCTATAGTTTGAATGTCTATTGTCTTATACGGCATAATCTTTCATTATTTTATTAAGTATTCTTTAAACAATTTTATTCTTTGGGTATTCATATTGCAGAGCAGAAACTCAGATTCAAAGTTGTTAGTTGATGTAGCCAGAGAGCAAATAATAACCAAAAAAAAAAGAAAAAAATGATGATAATGCAGATGGTGTTAAATGTTTCATCAAATAACATTTAATTAAGCTTTTGCCAATATTTTCTACTTTCAGGATGATTTGGATATGATTGACTATTGGTGATACAACTCTAATAGGAAAACTATTTAAAGTTTACATTCTTTAATTTCCTTTTATATTTTAACTGCCTAATGTAGCATTCTGTATATATGTTTTTTGTTCCTATCAAATGTATTTAACTTACATTATTCTGTATATATCATTTATTTAGAATTTTTTTATAAAACCAATAACATAGAGATTTTTAAAATAATTTTGCACTGAAAAGACCTTCATTATATTTTCCTTAATGTAATAATATCTAAGTTCCAGTACAATTTTTATTTTAGCCACTTTATTTACATATTTTCTCCCATATTTTAGTTTAGATATTTAATTATAATTCCAGGCTGTTACTTTTCTGATACTAGTTTGTTAATTGCTTTGTGATACATACTCCTGACAAGACATTGGAACAGAAAAAAATCAATGTGTATATATTAATTTAAAAAGATAATGCTTTTTGAATTTAAATTCTTAGCAGCAGGCATAACATTTTTTATAACAGGACACAAAAATACTTGGATATTTAGAGGTAGTTCTATAACATTTTTCTAATTCATTAAGCTAAACATCATTTGTAAAATTGCAGAAATATTATAATTTATTCCAAAATGATCTCTGATTTATAAATACAACTTTTAGTATTAAATTGATAAAAATTTCTATTTGCTCATTGTGTTTCTTTGCTAATATTTCTACATATATGTATGGAAACACTGTTCTTGATTGAAAAATATAAATATTGGATAACCAATACATAGTTTTGAAAGATTAAATCTGTTCAAGAGTCCTTCTATCCTTCAATGTGTTTGACAATTAAATAGTAGACTTTGTCAGAAAGTTTCAAGAGGGGTAGAAAATATTGTGTTTGCTCATATAGCTAATAGGAAAATAAGATATTTAACCTTGGATATTATATTGTCTAGATGGATGCATTTGCTAATATATCTCTCACTTGTTGGGTGAGAAACACTTGCCTTTCTTTTGATAAAGTAATTGAAAGATAACTACAATAACAAAAAACTTCAACTGCAATCGTTTTAATTTTGTTTCACTTTGGGTATGTTGTGAATTCACATACATACATTTCAAGAAAATTATTTTTTTTTCAGAATTGAGGGTTTATTTATTTATTCATTTTGGTACTGGGGATGGAAATCATGACCACATGCTTGCCGGGCAAACACTTGTGCTGCTGAGCTAACCCTTTGCCCAGAGGTGAGAATTTAAAAGGATTATTTTGAATTCTCCATATCTAAGAAATTTATACTCAGGATTCAAGGAGGGAAAATAATGGATTTTTAAAGATTTTGCTAGTTAGAATATATTTTATGACTTTAATCAGTAGTCCAATATTTTTAAGTCAGTGCTCATGTATCTCTATAAATATAGACAAGCTGTAAATTCCTGGAAATAGTACACAAAAATGAAAATAAAGAAACTACTATAACTGCATAAAATGTATTATAATTGATTTTGCAATTCAGCTTCTCACATATTATTTATAATATTAAATTTTTTCTTTATTTAATCATAAAAATTGTAAAAATGAAATCATTCATAGCAAATTGTATGTTATTTAAATTGTTTGATTTAAATTATCATTTTAATATTTTCAAAAATGAATAAATTTTAAATTTTCTTATGAATAGCTAAAGAGAGAGTTTCAGAGAGAAGCAGTAAAAATAAAAGACAGCAAAATGTTTCTCTAATGGTAGGTTAATATCCTAATATTAGGATAAAGAGTTGTTATTCTGGCTTCCCTATCACTAAATAAAGGCTGCTATGGTAGATACTCAAATATTTGTGAATTAATATTTAATGAATACAGTATTTTCTTACCATCTTTCAAATCCAAGACTTTTTCTTATATTCCAAAAACATGTTTTCTGTATTAACATCGCAAAGTGGAATAAAAATTAAAATGTTTGCAGTTGTTTGTTATTGTACAGTTATGGTTCAGTTTCTTGATCAAAAGAAAGGCAAAAGTGTTTTTCTCTTATTTCTTGATATGACAATTTATTGCTATATGTTTCCCTCTTAAGACTGCTTTCATTGCCTCCCACACATTATGGTATGTTGTTTCTGCATTTTCATTGAATTGTATGTATTGCTTTATTTCTTCTTTAATTTCATCTGTAACCCACTGGTTGTTCAGAAGGCTGTTATTTCATTTCCATGTATTTATGCAGGTTTTGCAATTTCTTTTGCCATTAATTTCCAATTTCAGTGCACTATGATCAGATAGTATGCATGGGATAATTTCAATACCTTTGCATTTACTTAAGAATGTTTTATGAGATAATGTATAGTCTATTTTGGAGAATGTCCCAGGCACAGCTGAGAAGAATGTGTATTCTGATATGGTTGGGTGGAACATTCTGTAAACATCTACTAAGTCCAGTTGCTAACAGGTATGATTCAGTTGTATTATTTCTTTGCTGACATTTGTCTAGTTGATATATCTCTTTGTGACAATGGGCTGTTAAGTTCCCCTGTTATAATTGTGTTCTTGTGTATTTGATTTCTCATGTTGTGTGTTCCTGTATTTGGTTCATATATATTTATAATTGTTAGCTCTTCCTCTTGAATTTTTCTACTAATGAGTATGTAGTGACCTTCTTTATCTCGTTTAATTATTTTAGGTTTGAAGTTCACATTGTCTGCAAATAGAATAGTTACCCCTGCTTTTTTCTGGGTTCCTGTTGCATGGAATGCTGTTTTCCATCCTTTGACTTTTAATCTGTGAGTTTCCTTTTGGGTCCAATGTATTTCTTGTATACAGCATATTGTGGGATTATCTTTCTTGATCCATTCTGTCAACCATATCTTTTGATAGGTGAATTGAGGCCATTTACATTTATGCATATAACTGATATGTACTGGCTCAACTTTGCCATGTTATGTTCCAACTGTTTGTTTTCGGCTTCTCCCTGGTGTTTAATTGCTTGTCCTACCTGGTGGGTTCTTTCCATTGTTGTTCTGGAGATTGTGGTCATTTTTATTTCTGTCTAGCATGTCTTTTAGTACTCTTTCTACAGTTGGTTTTGTGGACATGAATTTCTTCAGTTGTTCTTTGTTATAGAAGTGTCTTGTTTCTCCACTGAATTTGAAGGAAAGTTTTGCTGGGTACATCAGCCTGGGTAGAAAGTTGTTTTGTTTCAGTGTTTAAAACTCCTCACTCTAAGTTTGTCTTGACTTGAGGGTTTGTGCTGAGAAGTGTGCTGTGATTCTAATGGGCTTTCCTTGATAGGTGAGTTGTGTCTTTTCTCTAACAGCTTTTAGTATTCTTTTCTTATGCTGTATGTCTGAGACCTTAATTATTATATGTCTGGGTGTAGATTTATGTTGATTGTGACTGTTTGGCATTCTATATGCCTCACTTATCTGCATATCAGATTTTTTTCCCTGTGTTTGGGAAATTTTCTGCTATTACTTCTGTGAATAATAAGCCTATAGCATTTGCGTTGTCTCCTACATCTTCACTGATGCCTATTAGTCTTATATTGTTTCTTTTGGCATCATCTTGAAGCTGCTGGATTGTCATTTCATGCTGCTTTGTTATTTTTAAAAGTTTTAGCCTTTCATGATTGCTAATGGTGATCCTGTCCTCAAGGTCCCAGATTCTATCCCCAGCTTCATTTTAACGATTTTGCCAGCTTTCATTAGAATTTTTTGTTTCTTGGATGTCTCTTTGAGTTTCATGGATTCTCCTTGTTTTCTACGCTGTTCATTCAAGGTTTCAATCAGTTTCCCATGCTCTTGCACTTTTTTATCTATTTCTTTTCTAGCAGTGCTGAGCAACTCCTTTACTAAGTTTGTTATTTCTGTCTTACATTGGAGATTACTTCTGATTTGATTTCTTCTGTAGCCTCATGGATTTGTCTTTCTATTTCACTTGGTATCTTATCAGAGATTTCTAGTGTGTGGCTTTTGAAGTCCTCTATTTCAATGTCTCCTTTACTTGTTCCTGATGGACTACTTGTTTGAGACAGGATTTTGCTTTTTTGTTTTTTCATTTTCACCCTTTGGACTAATATTTGGTCTTTCAATCTCACTACTCTCACTTATCACTAATGAGTATCTTAGGTTCCTACTTTGTAATTGATGTTTGTCCTACTGCTGGGTACCACAATGAAGAGGTGGGCCAGTCACCTAAATTCCTCCTGCTGGGCCTGTTGGGTGAGTCCTATATTGTTCCTAGGCTGACAAACCTAGGAATATTGATGTAAATCAGGCCTTAGTTCCTGCTGTTATTATGTCCTCAGGTTGTTCAGAGTCACCCGATCTCCCTGTTTATAGTTAGCGTTTGTCTCATCTGGGACCCTACTGTGTCTCTGGGTGTCTCGTAGGCCCTTTTAACTTTCTCCAGGTTGGGAGAGGCCTTATTGGCATCCTCCTCAACCTACCTGATGTTCTCTGTGTGGAGGAAGGATTCACCCACACTCTGCAAGCTCGCCAAGGTTCTACTTCTGGAGGGGGCTTGGCTATTGCCCCTGTTTAGGCACTGATGGAGGGAAACTATATTCTTATTTTAGGGGCAAACTCATCTCACTGATAGAAGCCTGCTGAGGTCTTCTGTTTGGATGAGGAGTTACTGAGTCTGTCGTTGACACAGCACGGTTAATCTACTGCAGTCCAAGGTTGGTGGGGAGGAGTAGAAAGCGAAGATCAACAGTAATACTAGATCCAGGAGGTGGGGGGGTCCCAAAGGGCAGTGATGAGATGACAGGGGCTCGGAAGAGGCTGGCTCAGCCTGGCCCTGTGCTCCACTGGAGGTCCTATATCCTGTGGCACATGGCAGGACAGCAGGGATGTGGAAGGTGCGGGTTTGGGGCCCCACCCTTGTGCGCTGCTGAGGGTCCTGTGTCCCAGTGGCACTTGGCAGGATGGCTGGGGTGTGGAAGGAGTGGGCTCGGGGGGCCCAGCCTTGTGCACCACTGAGGGTCCTGTGTCCCACAGTGCTCGGTGGGACATTGGGCTGTTTTTCTCTTATTTCTTCAGTTGACCCTCATTATATTTTTTTTCTTTCTTATCTATCAAAATAGAATTAATTCTAAATTAAATGTAACAGTTGAATTTGGGAATTAAATTGATGACTATACACACACATAGAAGAAATTCATCTTTAATGAAATAATTCTTTCCTCAAATTAAATATATGCTTTTTTTTCTTTATTTTTTTGAGACAGAGTCTCACTATATAATTCAGGATGGGCCTGAACTTAGTATGTAGCCCAAGCTGGCCTCAAAATCACAGTGATGCTTCCTTTTGTCTCCAGAGTGCTGAGATTACAGCTGAGATACCACCATGTCCAACCTTAAATATTTGAATTTAAACTAAAAATTGAGTGCATAAACAAATATATGGAAGGTCATTTCTGAAACTTGACTTGATAGTCTGAAGCAAAAGCCAAAACATTTCAAAGCACAAAGAGACACACTAAAAAGCTGTAATTATGGTGGAAATGTTTAGATAATATGCTTGTGAAAAAAGAAAATATAACAAGGGCATCAATTATTTTAATATTTGTGCAAAAATAAAATTTCACCTTGGTAAGAAAGTTATGAATCTATAGATTGAAAGATATCACCATTATTAAGGTAAATGAATAAGAAAACTAATACAATAGTGAAATCCTGACAAAACTCTCAAACTGCAAATAAGAAAGTACATAAATATAAGGCAAAAAGAACAAAACTGTCCAACTATCCTTGGACTTTTGCTGTGTGCACCGATACTTGAACAAATGGGGACCCGCTAACAATCCATAGAATTACTAAGGTTTAGAAGTAGAAATATTGTAGGGCTGTCTTACCATTAAATTAAAATACCATTAAACTTTTGTCTAAGGGCTGTGGATGAGGTAATGTGATGAAGCTGTACAAAATTGTATCTAATTACTTTGAAAAGTTGCTTTAAAATGTTGAGAAGTTAGAGGGCTGAGGTGGGGACTTCAGTGTACCTCAGTAGAAGAATATTATTTTCTTTTTGTAAGTATGTGTATGTTTTGTCTTGGTTACTTTACCCTTGTTTCTGGGACAAAACATCCAACATGGAAATGAAGGAAGGAAACGTTTATTTAACTCACTATTTGTGGAGGTTTCAGTCCATAATCAGCTGGCTCCAAGGCAGGGTGGCACAGCGCTGGTGCAAAACTTCAAAGCAGCAACCAGAGCAAGGGGAAACAAGCCTCTTCTCCTCCCTTATGTGATGCATAGGTCACCCCTCCTCCTACTAAGGTAGGTGTAGCTCTCACAAAACCTCTGTGCCCTCCTCTTACACAGGATGAGGATATTTACAAAGTAAGGATCTTGGCTCCCTGTTGAGTCTCCTGGTTAAACTTCTAAATTTCTCAAGTTGGCACAATGTATCAGCCATAACAATCCACCTCTTGTCAACTTGACAACCAGCTACATTTCTTTAAACTGGTTTCCAGATACGGACATGCTTATTCTTAACGTCTTATAACTTGAACATTATAAGACGTCTTAACAGCCCTTAAGACCCAGCATTAAGCCTATCAACATTGTATTACATCAGAAGCATAACATTCTGACCCTGGCCTCTCAAAGACTCATGCACATCCCTTTGTGCAAAAGGCGTTCAGTCCTTCTGCAAGAGTTGCCAAAGTACTAACAGTTTCAGCATCGCTGAAAAGTTCAAGTCCCAAGTCTCCTCCAGATATAAGGCAAACATTATCTCCAAAGCCTTGTACAAATGAAAACAAAGGTAAACATTTCCGAATGCAATGGCACAAGATAAACATTCCCATTCCAAAAGGTACAAAAGTGGGGATACAAAGGATTGGGACCAAAACAAGTCCAACATCCAGCAGGGCAAATTTTAAGTCCTATAATTGCTTATCCAGCATCTGAAGTTATGTGTGGCAAATTATAAGCTCCAAAGGGCTGTATGGTTCACCCCTACGGCACTTTCAGTGGTTAAGGCTCCCATGGCTTCTCTCTTGGGCTTACTCTTCTCAGTCCTTGTAGCTTTCTTTAGATGATCCACTTCCCTGTATTTTCCAAACTTCTGGGTCCTTCACTGCATGTTCGGCTTCACACTTACAGCTTTACACACTGCCTTCTCAGGGCACACTGCTTGGCCTCTCCGGCCTTCTGAAACTGGGGTGGAAGCCCTTTTAACTTCAGAACTTGTGCATTCTCTATGCACCTAAAACTAGTGGCATGTGGGTGCTGTCAAAGTCTGCCGCCAAAGTCTGCTGCCAGCTGGAGCAGTAGCCAGGCTTTCCTAGCTCTTCACTGTAGGGATCAAGTGCCTGGATCACTGTGCATTCTGAACCTGATTGTGAGGAACAGATTCTCTGTGCTGTTGCCATTCTGGAACCTCATGGGGCCTCTGGTGCCATTCTGGAACATGGTGCTCTGAGGTTTCTTCCTCCAACCAAAATCTTTCACTTTTGCAGTTTTGTGGCTGCAAAGCATGGGAAACTGCTGCTTCCCATGATGCCCACAGGCCATCTTTTTTATTTTTTGTTCCTTCTCAACAATTGAGATCTTTGAGCTTCCTTTCTGGCCAAACTCACAGTGTTTTAAATCACCCTCCTGGGCTTTTTGCTCTTGATTTGCAACATAAGCCTGGCACAAAGTCCCCCATTATATCCATGCAACTGTCTCAACATTAGACTGCTTTGAAATTTTGCCAGATTAATTAGTCCACACCCTTAATCTTAGTCTCAGGCAAAGTTTCTGTACATGAGCAAAATGCAGACAAACTTTCTGCCAAGCTATAACAAACATCAACTGGAATCCAACAATCAATACAGTCTTTCCAGCAGAAACCTCCTGAACCTGGTCTTTACCAGCAGGCTTTCTATCAGCCTTCTGATCTCCTGAGCTCTGACCAGAATCTCCCATGCAGAACAGCCTAAGGCCTTCCAGCTCCATACATTCAGGTGTCTTCTTCAAATCTGTCAAAACACTTTCTACAAGCCATTCCCAAAGGCTTTTGAAGCACATGGTCAAGAATAGTTATAGCAATAGCCCCACTCCTGGTACCAAATTCTGTCTTGGTTACTTTTCCCTCATTGCTGGAGCAAAA
The DNA here is from genome assembly GCA_004027455.1 of Hydrochoerus hydrochaeris. Classification (NCBI taxonomy): domain Eukaryota; kingdom Metazoa; phylum Chordata; class Mammalia; order Rodentia; family Hydrochaeridae; genus Hydrochoerus; species Hydrochoerus hydrochaeris. Next base: position 54,247 of record PVLA01010155.1, on the reverse strand, counting down.
CACTCAACACCCAAAAATGAAAGAAGGAAAGGTTTATTAGCTCACTGTTTGTAGAGGTCTCAGCCCATAATCAGCTGGTTCCAAGGCAGGATAGCATGGCACTGGTGCAAAACTTCAAGGAAGCAGCCAGAGCAAAAGAAGAAAAAAGCCTCTTCTTCTCCCTTATATTGTACACAGATCCCCCACCCAGGGTAGGTTTAGCACTCACAAAATCCCTCATCTTGCACAAGATGAGAATATTTACAATGTAATGATCCTGGCTCCCTATTCAATTGCTTGCTTAAACTTCTAAACTTCTCAAGTTGACACAATGTGTCCACCATAATGTGTTTGATTGAGATTACTGAGATTACTGAGAAAACAGAATGAAAGAAATTTGTTAAATAGAAAGTTAATGGGAGGGGGAAAGATACAATAATGTTAACATGTATATTCTTCTGGAAGATAGTTTGGTTTCTTATAAAACTAAACCAAATTTACCAGCAGTTTCATAATTTGGAATTTACCATAAAGAATGCCTTGTCCATACAAAAACCTGTATGTGAATATTTTAGAGGATTCATTAATAATTGCCAAAATGTAAAAGCACTCAAGATATTCTACAACAAGTGAATATTTACATTATCTATGTTATGTTCATGACTTGATTCATTGATAAAAAGCAGACAGCTATTAAGTCACAAAAATACACTGAGGAACTTCAATTACATATTATTAGGTAAAAGAAAACAGTCTGATAAAGTTAAATTTCATGATCCTAACTATGTTGTGAACTGCTATAAATAAAATTCTATTTAAAAATTTTTTTTATTTTAAAGAGAATAAAACAAAAGAGGACAGATCTAAGCAGATCAGAACAGAACAATGTAGGCAACACAGCACTTCACAACAAGACAGTTGGATATTAACAGTAGCTATCATAATGTCTCTTTCTTTGAAATAGTTGAGCTTAGCTTTACACACAATAGTGTCAAACATAACAAAGTAGAATAAAACAACCCAAGAGAATGGAAGTATTCCAAGACATTCTGAACCAAATAACCAAAGATGAACAATGGCTGCTATATTATCTCATTTTCCATAAAAATTTTGTTTTTACTATCATATATATTAAAATCCAATAACATGCAATGTGATAGAACCAATGGTAATAGAAAAACAAAAGCATGGTAGGACTTGAGCAAGATGATATTAAATCAACACTGGCTACCATACTGTCTTGTCTTCAAAGTAACTATTCATATGATCACATATATTAAGATCAAACAAAACAGAATAAAACCATTCGAACCAATGAATGAAGACATAAGACATCAAAGCAGTATTGTGGTGAACCATGATTTCCATAAAATCTTATGTACTCTTACCATTTCTTACACTAGGGAGACTATATGCTAGTTATACATGTGAGTTTGATTTATTTCACTTATGAGTATAGATTCAAGATGCATCCATTTATTTATAAATATCTCAATGTGATCATTCTTTATAGCTGAGTAGTACTCCATTGTATAAATAAAATTCTAAAGTCAATAGAAACATTAACAGTTTTTAACAACCTAGGTGGAGGAAGAGATCCATAGGTGAAAAACAATTAGGATAGTTAAGATAGTTTGTTACTCTAATGGTGACTCATATAACACATTTATCAAAGACTATCATAGCTACAGCATAATATAAACTCGAGATTTTTTGCTAAGATTAATCCACATGTGCTCTTTGTAGCACCCAAAATATAATATACAATGAAAGATGTTAGTAAAAGAAAAAAGAGTTGGACAAAAGCAGAGAGGGTGTAAGTGAACTCTATATTTTGTTCATTTTTCTGAAAAATCTAAACTGCTCAAAATAGTCTACTAATTAAGATATAATCAGTAAAGAGAAATTAAATTCAAAGTATATTAGATAATTTACAACAGAAAGGAATGAACTATGCTCACTAAAACCAGTAATATTCAGTTGGGTTAGTATTTATTTAAAAATTTTATATGTTCCTTTTGTCTTTTTATTTAAAAAGATAATCCATGTTTTCTCTATATGTATCTTCTGTGAGTAAAAGTTGTATATATCAAGAGAAATTTTATGATGATATCCAAAGGCTTTGGGTTTAAAAATGAAGAGAAAAAAGATTGTCTATTAGTTGTCTAGATCATTTTGGAACATTTAGTTAAAATTTGTTGCTCAGGTATTATATCTTTTATACGACCAAAAAATGAGTTAACACTGCTTAGCAGAAGGATTGAAAAGAAAAATATATATATGTATATATATATATATATATATATATATATATATAGTATTGCCTATTATTTATAAACTCCCAATTTTTCTAACAGTATAAAAAGAAGAAATTTGCTTAAAGTTTCCATGGAAAAAACTCTTTGCTTTAGATAAATATGTATATAAATTTTTCACAATTTTTCCAAAAAAGTATAAAAGGATAACTTTTGCTGGATGTTTACCTTAAAGATATTAATTTAAATATATATATATATGCATATATACATATATTTGTGTGGATGCATGCACATATATGTATACACACCTGTGTATGTATTTACATATAAAAATCTGAAATGTAGCTTTTTAAATATTATATAATTCTTATTAGCAAAAAGTGGCTTAGTAATTTAGTGGAACATATTTGTCATTGACATGCCTTCAAAAGTTTATATATTCATATAAAATATAGGAGATTTATATTTGTTAAAAGGAATTATTACTTAATGAAGTAGAATATAGAAAATATACAATAATATTTAGCTTACTAATGTAGAAAGTAGCATAAAGTAGGAATGTCATTATATAGTACTTAAAAATGTGTTTACTCCAAAGTTACATTCTTGAGAGACTCATAAAACAATAAATCTTGTTTCTATTAAAAGGAAGATGTTATAGATGTTATATTTTATTTAAAATTGCCTCTGAAACTATCATTGAAAGTTTTATTAAAATGAGAAATGTTTTCAAACACATTCCTCTTTTATTTATCAATAGATTAATTTATTCACATTGTTAATCTGGGAAAGACTGACACGTTAGTTTTTATTTATGCAGCAGTGCTGTATATTATGAATCATGGATGAGTAGGATGATGCTTCTGGTTTTATACAAAGCACACTTCACTAACATTAAAAATAATATATAGTGATTTATACTGAACCTCATTAGTAACAATAATGCTTCTGATAAAGAAAGAGAAAAGTACATGAAATACATAGTTATGATCATGTGAACTAGAATAAAACAAATATGTAGTCTGTATTTTATCATAAAATTCATGCAGAAAAGACTTTGTGAAGATTTTTGAGACTTACCTACTTAAGATTTACTATTTGCCTTTCCTCCTTGATGAGTTTCTTTTTCCAAATTATTCCTTTCAAACATGCATTCATTTTGCATGTAAAATCAGAGTTCAAATGCATTAGTTTCTTTTGGTTAATTAGAACTTTTCAATTATTTTGGACTGTATTAGTACATGTTTACAGTACAAAAGGATTAGATTCACTGAAGGGGATCAGTACAGGTACATGACACATTTCAATCTCCACTTTTTTATTTTTCCAACATCAGATTCATTTATTTATCATATAGTTCTTTTTATGATATCCTTTTAAATAAAAAAATTTATGATCATATTTATATATAATACATGTTGATCAGCAGATTTACTTCATCTTAAGAAATCTATTTTTATTATGTACAATATGATGATGTTCCAAAAAAATAAGAAAAGTCTCATCAAACTAGAGTTAAACACATTTGTCTGAACATTTACAGTTTGTCTTTTTGTATTTCTCTTAATAAAGTAAGTACTCCTTAGAGGACAGGAGGATGACTATTATTCCAACACTATTTCCAGGAAGATTTTCACATCTATTTTTAAAGTGAAAGTTTAATTTCTTAATTTCAAATAGCTTACGAGGTCAATTTGGATATATCCTGTCTGAGTTCTGCATGAATACCAGTTCTACAAGTGAAGGACTTTGTAATGAAAGATATAACAGTTTTTATATTTAAATATTTTATTACCTATTAAAAAGTAAATGGCACACAACAAAGGAAGACACATTGTTCTGTGAAAATAAAAAGAATGAAAGACATTTTCAACTGAAAGTTGGTTAATGCTTAGATGAGGATATTAGAAAATAGCAATTAGAAATTTTTATTATTTTTTCTCTATTAATAATAGGAAAATAATGTGTTTTCTGACAAATTCTATTTCTCTAATTTTGTTGGTAAATTTTCTAGAAAATAGAACATTTGTTGAGAGATTTTATATAATTTAAATACTAAATTTTTAAAATTTAATAAAAATTTAAAAGTTAATTTAATGGAATCCAAATGTCATGAAAATTGATTTCTGTTGTCACTGTTTTCCAATTCAAATGAATGAAGATGTATTTACACTAAAGACTAAATGAAGATAAGTTGTTATTTGACTAATATAAAAGACATTCCAAAGGACAAATTTAGTGTAAAAATATTTCCAGGATGGCCAATCAACTAAGCATATTTGATATCTTTCATTTCAAAGTTGTAATTCTAAACTTGAATTTATTTTTTAGCTCTATAAAAATATTAGGCTTTTATCTATTTTAGGTATGGTCTTTCTATGCCTATTTTATTCAGGATTGTTTATCATTAAACTGTTACTTCTTTTTAAAATTTTTTCTACATTTATTGATACAATGATCATGTGGATTTTGTCTTTACTCCTTTATATGATGTATTATGTTTATTGATCTGCATATGTTGAGACAACTTTGCAACTGTGAGGTGAAACATACTTGTTCATGATGTATTACCTTTTTAATGATATGTTGTGTTCTATTTGCTAATATCTTGTGGATCTTTGCATCTATAAAAAGGAAATAAAAAAAGAAACTACAGATAAATCTCCTATGTTCATTAAGAAGATTTACCTGTAGTTTCCTTTTTTATTTGGGTCTTTGCTTTATTTGGAGATCATAAGCATGCTGGCTTGCAGAAATAAGTTTGGAAACACTCTTGCCCTTTTAATTTCATTGGAAATTTTGAAGAGAGTGGGTCACATAATATCCCTAAAGATTGTTTAGAATTCAGAAGTGAATCCATCAGTACCTTTTATTGCTAACTACTGGGACTTTCAGCATTTTCATGCCTTCTTTGGTTATCTTTGTTGATTTGTTTAAGTTCAGGAATCTTTTCCAATTTGTTTTAATACAACTTTTAGAAGAATTAACTAACTAGTTCTGGATTTCTCCTGATCTTTTTTAGCTTGAAGTTTGTGTTGAGAAATGAAAAGTGTCATCCTTGCTAATTTTCTAGTTCTTGGCTCATGCAACAATATTTTCCAACCTTTGATTTTTTATCAATAAATGTCTTAGAGGATTAAATATATTTCTTGAAGGATAATACTGTTAGGTTCTGTTTTTTGATCCAGTCTACTAATCTGTATCTTTTAACTGGAGAATGTAGGCCATTAACTTTGAGAGATATTACTGAGTGATGTTGATAAATTATTACTTTTTTAATTTTTTAAATTTAAATTATTAACATAAAAATATTTTTATTATTTTGAAGGTAGTAAAATACAATAGAACAAGACAGAACAAAACCAGTTGAGAAGTGCAGTGAAATTGGTACAGAACATTACAACAGGTGACCAGGAAAACAGTAATAGGTACCATAGTATATGTTGTAGTCAGGGGTTGGGAGGAGAACAATTAGAATCAGGACATGGAGTTTATAATATTATTTTTATGATGGTCACCCATAGTTAACACAAGAAAATGCAGGAAATCTATCCACAACACTAAAGACATAGAATATTCATCCAAGGGCCTGAATCCCACAGCAGTGTCCCACGAGTCCAGATGAAGACCCAGAGCTCATGACAAGGCCTCCCACGAGTCCAGCTGGAGGTCTAGAGCCCACAAGAAAGACTCACACCAGTCTCTTTAAGGATCCGTGCTGGGAAGGCCCAAAGGTCAGCAGTGGAAACCAGAAAGTCTATGCCAGCGGGGTGAAGGAGCTGTGCTGGTAGGTTGAGGGTTCTATGTTGGAGCCAAGAAATCGCACTCAAAATAGAGACCAGGGCTGTCCTGAAAAGCACCACAACTATCCTTAGCAACATGGAGGCCCCGAGCTCCTCCAACCACAAGCACAGTTGAGTACATGCCAGGAAGCCAATGTGACTAGTTCATCCTAGAGATTAAGCGGCACACGTCTTCCCCTCCGGAACCAGGAAGCAATACTCGATGTGAGGACAGAGCTTCTCCTGGAGAACCAATGGCTCAAACAGCAACTCATAGGAGAACTCAGAAAGCCTCAACACCTCAACACCTTAACACATTAATGCACTAAAGTACCGCTTCTCCTTCTTCACGACTCTATTTATGCTGGCAACTTTCCTCAGGTGGAACATCTACACTCAGCACCATGATGATGTAATCCAGATGGCGTTAAATTGACCAACAGTTTTTAATTCGTAACAGTAAATCTCATTATCTTCACCATAGTTGTTCTTTCAATCAGGTACAACAAAATCAAACCAAATACAGAGCATTATACTACTTATGAAAGCAAAATATTGAATAAAGCAACACAACTAATCAGAACAAAGCAAAACAGTGATGACAATATTTGCTTTCAAAAAGATGGTAGAAGAAAATCCCCCCTATTTTCTATATTGCATATGGTCACCCTCCCAAGAGATGCTCAGACCCCTGGCTCCCATTTGCTAATGCGGGGGTGGGGGGTGTGATGTTTGATTCTCAGCCTGCATGCCTGTAGGCTCCTGGCTGCTTACCAGGGAGGCGAGCTGGTTGCTTGGTTTCCCAGTGTCCTAAGTTCCAACATGGCCAGGATCTCTACAGATGCTGGCTGGTTCTCTATTCTTGAGCTCTTTCACTACTGAGTTATTTATCAAACACCAACCAACACCTAACATAGGTATGAGTAGTAGGCTATCACTACTCATATTCAACATCATACTTGAAAGATTAGCTAAAGGAATCAGAGAAGAGAAAGAAATAAAAAGAATGCATGTAAAAAAGGATGAACTAAAAATCATCATTATTTACACATCCCATAATACTCTACATATAAAACCTATAAATGTTTTATACATATATATGCCATAAAAATGTAGCAGTATACACTAATGAACCATGAAAATCAGTAGCTTTTGCATACACCAATAATGAACTCAGAGAGAAAGAATCAATGTAAACAATACCATTCTCATTAGTGAAAAACTCTTACTACATCATCTTTAATAAAAATTTAAAAGTTAATTTAATGAAATCCAAATATGAAAATTCAGTGTCTCACACCATGTCTTGGTCTGAGCAAAGACCACCTTAAATCCCTTCCCCCTCCTATGGTTTCATATCTGATAAGACATAGTCCCATGGGTCTATAAGATCCAGTAAGCAGCTGGGTGTGGTGGCTCACACCTGTAATCCCAGCACTCGCAAGGCTGAGGCAGGAGTATCTTTGCTAGTTGGAGACCAGCCTGGGCTACAAAGATAGTTCAAGGACAGCCTGAACTGCATAGAGAGACCCTGTCTTAAAAAGCCAAAAAATAAAAAAAGATCCAGTAAGCACAGCTGCACCCTGAAATTTCCTATCACTGAACTGCCCAGTCTTGAGAAACAACACACAACTCCTTTTACAACCTCAAATCCGGTCAGGCAAATAATCACAACTACTTTGTACTGAATTCTCCCTACCCCAAAAGTACCATTGTGGCTTTTTCCTTCAACATTGCCCCTCTCTGCATTCTCATGACCCTATAAAGACCTTATAGCCTATATAAGAGTAGCTGGTCTGGTCTCTAGTGCCAGCGAGGTCATTCTTAGGTTTGTACTGAAATGGAGCTGTCCTGCTGAGCCCATACCCCTGCTCCTCCTCCGCCTCCTCCTCCTCCTTCTCCTCTTCCTCCTCCTCCTCCTCCTCTGCCTCCTGCTCCTCCTCTTCCGCCTCCTCCTCCTTCTTTTTCTTTTATCTCTCTCTTTTTAAAATTTTATTTTATGGAAAAAAGATGAAACAAAATTTTATAACAAAATACTAGGAGAGTAAAAATAGTTAAAATATTTTGTGTTCTTATCTTTAAAGCAGTTGTTCAGGGTAAAAGATTTGGGCATAAAATCTTCTCCAATTGATGTCAGCACACACCTCCCTTTCTCATGAACTAAGAAATGTTAGCAGTATGACTGACTTGTACTTTTTCTTTTTCCTGCTGTCTTTTCTCCTTTTCTAGTCCTAGTTCTTTATTCCTTTTAAATGGATGCAACTTGAGACTATACTCATAAATGAAATAAATGAGACTCACATATATAAACATCATATTGTCTCCCTGGTGTGAGACACTGAGATAATAAATGTGTTCTAAAATGTACAATAGCTATTGTGAAATGTGAAGAAAAGATTCCTTTTCTTTTTGTTCTAACAAGTAGCATCAAGAAAAATGAAATACTTAAAAACTAATCTAGAAATTAGCCAAGGAAGTGAAAGACTTCTACAAGGAAACCTGCAGTACTATGCAAAATGATATTAAAAAGAAATTAAGAAGTGAAAAGCTGCCTTTTGCTCCTAAATAGATAGGATAATTATTATCAAAATAGCCATACTTCATACATTTTTGGCATAAATCTGCAAAACTTATATACAGATTTAACACAATCTCAATCAAAATAACAACCACATTCTTCACAGAACTAGACAAAACAATCCTAAAATTCATGTGCAATCAGAACAGTCTCAGAATAGCAAAAGGAATCGGGGGTAATAATAGGAAGCAGGAGATATTACATTACCTGGCTCTAAGTTACCCTATGAAGCAGTGGTGATAAGAACGGCCTAATACCAGCACAAATAGATACCAGATCATTGGAACAGAATGGAGGATACAGAAACAGTCCCAGCCACTCACAGCTAATTGATATTTGACAAATGAGCCTAACACACCCCACATGAAACATGTCATACGATAGGAAGGACAGCCTGTTGAGCCAGTGTTGCGGGTAAAATTGGCTATTTGCAGAAGAATGAAGCTGGAATGATGTATCTCAGTATGTACCAAACTAAGATCAAAGTGGAGCAAAGTTCTAAGTATTAAAGTAAAACTATGGAACTGGTTGGATGACAAAATGGGTAAAACACTTGAATTCATCAGTATAGACACTTGAATTCATCAGTATAGACAAGGATGTTTCTTAACAAGAAATAACATTAGAATGAATAAACAAGATTACAACAAATTAGAGTTTTCTGCACAGCAAAGAAATCAATGAGTAGAGTGAAAAGACAACATACAGCAAAAAAAATTTTACCAGGTGTTCTTTGGACAGAGGACTAATATCTACATGTATAAAGAGTTTTAAACAGTAATTATCTGAAAGATCCAATTAAGAAATGTACAAATGAAATGCACAGATATTTCTGAGAAGTACAAATAGTCAACTGAGATTTTGGTAATTGCCTCCTGGTAGTCTTGGCATGGCTTATATATCCCATTAATTTTTTAGTGCATATTGTACTTCTTTCCCCAGGATGATGATCAGGTGCTTGTTTTATCTATTAATATTTGTTGCATAAGATATTTGTAATAATTTACATAAAAGTAATTTTAAGATAGTTACCTAATTTTATTTGGGATTATAGTAGCACATAAATAGATCACTATTTTATGTTAATGTAAAATTTCTAGATTTAATTTGTAACTCAAATCACACTGTTCTTACACGTTTCCATTTTTAGTTTCTGCCTTTTCTAAGTTTTACTTTTGATTTAGACAGCAAATTAAAGTGTGCTGAGTAGTAAGTACAGAAAATCAATTCACTAAATGGAAATTAATAGTTATATATTGACATTTCCCTCCTAAATTACTTCAAGTGATTAAAACAATATAACTCATGAGTTATATGAGTTATCTGAGGCAATATGAGTTATGTCATTACTTCCTTTCAATCAAACTTTGAATCTAAAACTAAAGTTCATGTTAAATATGAAAACTAGTGATGAAACACAAGCTTTGCATAATGAAGATTTTAAATATTGTTACCATTTTAATTATTTTTACCACTTGTGTTAGAAAGCTATTTTTGTTGAAAGAACATAGAGTTGACATGGAAATAGTTATGTTTTAATATCAGTGGTGTAGAATGAGTTAAAACGTAAAGATTGGCAGGTAAAGATCAGATAACAGATACATCTAGAGTCATAAATATTAACTTAAAATGTTAATAACATTTGAAAGAGTGTTACATAAAATGAGCTATATAATAATCAACTAGTTTATGCATATTGGAGAATAATATAGATGCAATAATGTTGACACAAAGTAATAAATTTTGTTTTACACAGCAGTTTAAAGAAATTATCATTATTTTGAATTTCATCTAGAGATAAAAATAAGCTAAAAACACATAACCATAAGATCTTCTTTCTCAAGGAAGTATGATTTTAATGCATACCGCCTAGTGACTATAATTAGAATTAATTTTAAGTAGGAAAATTAATTCAAGGTGAAATGAAGAAAAAGAACTTTTATCATTTCCAATGTATTAGGAAAACTTAAATGAGTAGTATTTTTAAATTATTATCATTCAAGAACTATAAATTTTAAATATATATTATATACCTATTATTAGGTAATGGGCAATATGATTCATATATATATATATATATATATAGTTTTCTAAAGAGAGAAATTTTAGTTCTAAACATTTCAGTGAATAAATTTGCACATCAGGACTTAGACTTATGGGACTTGATTGTAATTTTGTCACTTTTCCTTAAAGTTGATGAGAAAGAAAGAGAAGACATCAAAACGAAGCCTACAAGTTAAGGACTGCAGTTACTTTCTCCTTCAAACAGAAACATGAGTGAAGTAATAGAGGAAAAGAAAATGTCATTTCTACTGAGAACTTCTGAATTTCCAATCCATGGTAGATGGAAGGGGAACAAACCTTTGAGAACAAAATTTTAGTAATTACAGAGGTGAAGGCACTGAACAGGATTTCTAGTTTCCTTGAGGAAACCTTTAAGCTTTTCTATTGACAAGGAGGCTAACAGCTCAGGTAATTCTCTGCAAAGCCACTGTTAATTCAAAATCCTTCCACTGACAACTAAAATAAAATAAAGTTGTTCAGTTTCAAGAGAGAGGACGAGGGGAAAGCTATTATTTCCATTCATAAAGAAGTTGTATAAACTAATATATTAACTTTATATTCTTTTAAACCATAAAATCAAATCAAAAATTTATGTTTCAACACAGAGTAGCCTTAAATGTTTAAAGTCCTGAAACGGACATTTACCCTGGGACCTATGTTAAATATCTGATAAAAACTGGTTTTCAACAGGCACATTAGTAGAATATTTGACAAAAATTTTGAGAAAATGGCACATGGTATGTAAAACACAATCATCTGGTCTCTTAACTGGTAGCTGAAGCTAATTTTCACCTTCCAAAGCTGTAAACAATATAAAATGCTACCACAAAGAAATACTCAAGTTGAGTAAGAAAGAATAAAATATTAGGAAAATCGCATGGACTGTGGACTGGGGAGTGTCTGGTATGATTTTGCTTCTAATTTTTATCTCATCTTTTGCCCAAGTTGAAAAAAAATATTATTTAACATCCAAATTGGTAATATGTACTTCTGCCTTCAAAGGAGGGTTAGCACAATTTGCATTGGAAGAGAAATTCATTTCTGTACTAATTCCTTACATTTTGAAATCAAGTGTTGAGACAGAAATAGCACAACTGAAAGTGTAAATGTTTGTCCAGAAAAGGAGACAAAGCTGGGGGGAAAAACAGAAGAGGAAAATTTTAAGTTATCTACTCACTTTTTCTATGTTAATAAAGAAAAGGACTTAGAGGGGAGAAGCTTTTATTTCAGCTTTCCTCAGAGGACATCACCAGTGGAAAAGGAAATACGGGGTCCCAAAAGTTGTCAAGGGATAAAGGTTTACAGAGGAAATACATGGAAAAGAATAAGCAATATCAGTGGATAAGTAAATATTTTATAGTATATGATGTCAGTGTTAAATTTGAAGAGATATGCATTATTTTGATGAAAAACTTACGGTCAAAATTTCAATAATTTATTTTATGTGCATAATTGGTTGTAGTCAGTTTAAGTCAGAACAGCAGATGTCACTATCTCTTTCCAAATTCAACATAAGTGACATGCTGGACACATAATATTGGCTTAATGATAATTCATGCCATGCAGTTTGACAAATGCTGACATTTTTGGCTTTGATGGTTTTTTGCTTTCTTCTTTTCCCTTCCTGTCTCTTTCTGTTTTATTTATTTATTTATTTATTTTTATAACAGATGTCAAACTACTACTAGTATGCCAGCAAAGCTCGTCCTTATGCGTACTGTGCTGGGTAGAGGAAAAATGCTTTTCATTTCCTTAGATGACATAATACAGAGGTAAGAAGTGAAGCATAACACTAAATTAGTGACAACCTATCACGCCCCTTCTCATAAATGGTATAAATAAAAATAATATATAGTTGAAAGACTGAGAAAGTAAAATTTCAAGCTGCTATACATATTCGGATAACTCAAAACCGATGCGTGTGTTTTTCTAGGGAAAAGACCCACAGGCATGCTGGAGAACGTGGTTCAGATGTGATATGTTCCCTGAGACTCACAGACGGGGTGTTTGTTCTCCAATCAGCAGCGTTCAGCAGTGTAGTCTTTGGAAGGTGATTGTCTCACCAGGGCTCTGGAGTCATCGGTAGTCTCATGATTTGATATCCTCATTACAGCATCATGTAATCATAGAAGGTAAGGCTTAACAGAGGAGAGTGGGCCATACGGACATGGCTTACGGGATGTTCTTTTGTGCCTGGCCCTTTCCACCCTGGCTCCTCCAAATTCTCTGTCTCTGTCTGTCTCTCTCTCTCTTTCTCTTTTTGGTGAGCAGCTGTCCTTTGCCATGGTGATTCTTCCATGATGATTCTTCCTTGTCGCAAGCCTAATAGCAATTGACTCAACTGAAAACAAGTTGAAACTCTTGAAACCATCATCTAAAATATCTTTTTTCCCCGGAAGACACATAGCCTCATCAATAAATGGTTCTGGAAAAACTGGCTTTCCACATGCCAGAGTTTAAAACTAGACCCATATCTCTCATCATGCTCTGAGTTAAAAGGAAAATAGAACAAAGATCTAAACAGAAAAACACTGAACTGGAAGATAGAATAGGTGGAACTCTTGAAGGTGTCATATAGGCAAAGACTTTGTAAACAAAACTCAGATCACACAAAATTTTTTTTACAAAGAATCAAAACATGGTTCTCATCTTATTAAAAAGCTTTTGTGCAGCAAAATAAACCACAACAGAATGCAGACAAGAAAATCTTGATTCTCAGATGATCCTCAAACAAAGAACTAACATCTAGAATAATAAAGAACTCAGACAAATCAGGCTGCCCAAATTTAAAAACCCAACCAAAAATTAGCATCTGAAATGAATACACACTTCTCAGAGGAAGAAATACAATCAGTAAATAAATACATGGAAATATTTTCAACATCACTGGTCATTTACGAGATGTAAATTAAAATAATGCTGTGAATCCCTCTCACTCTAGAAAGAATGGCTATTATCAAAAAGTCAACCAATAACAAATAATGGGAGCTGTGGAGAAAAGGGAGCTCTTCTTCACTGTTGTAGGAGTGAAGACTGGTAAAACTACTGTGGAAATCAGTGTAGTGAGTCCTTAAAAAACTAAAATTTAAGTTTCCATTTGACCCTATTTTTCCTCTTTTTGGTATCTCCTGAAAGAATTAAAAGCATCATATCACAGCAATATATGCACACTTGTGTTTGTAGCAGCACAGTTTATAATAGCTAAATCTCAGAAACAACCCAAATGCCCATTCACTGATTAATATACAAAGATTTTTTATATACTGTTGATTACTACTCAACTGTGAAAAATTATAAGCTTGAGACATTTCTAGGTAAATAAATGCATCATGAAACCATATTCTGAAATGAAATAAATTGGATACACATATTTGAATATTACATTATTTCTGTGGTATGAGAAAACAAAAATGTTAATAGATTTTGGGAAATAGGAAGAAATGTTCAAATGGGGAAGGGAACATGAGAAAGGGGAGAGAGGAGGAAAGGGGAAAGAAAAAAAGAATAGAAGGAAAAAATAGAAACACAGCTTTTGAAAATAAGGAGGAACAGAGGGTTTGAAGAAAGGAGGGGAATTGAGGCAGAAAGAGAAGTCCACATGCATCATGTACAGGGGCAAATTCCCTTGTATGTGTGTGATCATCATGCAGATCTAAATGTACCTATAAAAGTTAGAGACATAAATCTCTTCTAGGAAACAGTAAGCACTATAAAAGATATAGCTGCAGGTATGTTTAGGTGTGTGGGATTGATGACCATATTTCTAGGTTCTTGTTGGATTGTTGAACAGATCTGTTTGCACTCTCACTGCTTGAGTGTCCACTTTGTGTGCTTTAATTTTGTGACTTGAAAAACTATTTCTAAAAGAACAATATGTAATGTATCAACTAGTGATTTCTTACTGTTTATCTTTTTTAAAAAATTCTGTAATATTTCTATGCTTTTTCTGTTTTTTTCTCTTTAAATAAAAAAAAAACAGACAGATAAATCTCCTCTCCTTTGAGTTATTTTCCCTAGGTATTTTTGTCACAGGGATTAGAAGCTAAACTACATGGACACATTAGAACTTTTTGCTGATCTTTTTTAAGCCATACAATTATAGTTCTAGGGTAAACAATTTTCTCTTTTATGAACTCAGAACTAGAAGTCATCATATATGGTATAGATCACCAGAAATTCTTAATAGTCTTAGAGAAGAATTTTTTGTTCCATAGCCTGTGGACTAGAAGTTTTTAACTATTTTATTTAAAGCGAAAAATCATAGTATTGTCAGCTGATTTGAGGTTATAGGCTCACTCCTCTTCTGACCCTTGTTCCTCCATTTGCTTTTATTTATGTGATGTCATTATCTCTTTCCTGAGGCCTTTGCTACTTACTTTTGTTCTCTTGGTTCTTGCCTTGCCAGTCTGTCTAGTTTTGTGCCCTGGATCAAGTTCCTATGTTTCTCACCAGTTCTACCAATGGCCTGGAAATCTAGCATGTTTGCTCCCCCAAAGTGCTGGTTTAGTTTACTATTAAAGAAAACCCTCAGTCCAACACATATTTTCTATTTGTAAAACTAGGAAGTATGAATTATGCTGGACCAAGTAAATACACATTAGTTGGGTAATTGGTATAACTGTATGAGACAGTTTGCTATGGAAAATGAGTGAATAGCAGATAATTCACTACAAGACAGGCAGAATATAAAGTTCAATTCCAGATTTGCCATTTGTTAATATTTATCATCTCTAAAAATAGGACCTTCTTTATACTGAGCTGATATTTTTCAAGGGCTTTAGACCTCATCTCATATTTAACAATTAGATATTAGATGATTTTTTCTATTCATTCATGCATTTTGTTTAAAATTTTGCAAAACTGATTTCATGCAGTTTTGATGGTGATAAAATTATATTAGGAAGTAATGGAAGAACTGGAGAGCCTCCCATTTCCTCCGGTTCCTCATGGCATTGTTATGCTTTAGTATGAATATGTTTTCTAGTGATGGAACTTCAAGGGTGTCTAATTCATATAGTTATAGATAACACATCTCTCTTGATCCTGTTATGTACTTGAGAAAACTTGTCTGGACCAGTGCTTTTGGGTATCGTTATGAGCCCTCAAGTATTGGGAAGTTTTCAATGTCAGAATTATTTCAGTAATGCTACTCAGCTATTGTTTAATTGTTTCACTATGATTTTATTAAAAGTGTGCAGGCTTCCAAAGAATAAAACGCAAAAGCATCCATGAAAATCAAACAGTAATTCATTGGGCCACACATTTAAGAATTTCCAGAAATATAAAATAGTGAGATTTTTTGTTTTCTAAGATCAGTTATTTTTCATAAACTGTCACGTTAACATGTCATAGTATATAAATAAATTTATTAATTTAAAATTTTTTGCTTTCTAATATATGGTAGGATCAATAAATAGCACTAAAACTTTTTAGCTCAATTTTTAGACAATTAATAGCTTTTGCTTATTTGCTTGTTTGTTTTTTGTCTGGAAATTGAACTCAGGACCTCACATTTTCCAGGCAGGCACTGTCTGTTGAGTCCTATCCCCAGCCCCATGAACAGTTTTATAAATAAAGCTTAGGAAGAGATTGTTTTTTTCAAAAGTCTGGATTGACTATTAAAGAATAAAATTTGAATCCAATGATATTATCAATCATTAAAAGAACAGAAAGATATCTCACAAAGTACAGGAAGTAGAGCAGGCATAAGCATCAATAGACAGAATCACTGGAGAACTGACCTGGAATCACTGCGAGTTTACTCTGTCAGGTGCTACCTCAGGCTGACCTGGCTTTTCAGCTGCTGCATTAGCACGTTAACACAAAGTATTATCACCACTGGAAAGACCACAGTGTGTCATGGGTAAGTCACTAGAGAGACAAGACACTCTCTAATGTAAAATACTTTCTCTAATTTTTTGTTTTCAGTATTAATTTTCATTAACAAAATTCTGTTAGTATACTTCAAAACACATGTTCTGTTTATATTTCTTGAATGTTTTATATTTATGTGGTTTGTATTATATAAAATATTTGTGCTTATGTAATAATGAACTTGATGGCATATTATAGTTTACAAATATTAAATATCTGATATTGACAATTAGAACCAGGACAGTTTTTCATACACAGAAATTAGAGACTTAAATCCTGGTTATTAATCCTGAGCATTAAACAACTAAATATACTGTTCTTTATGAATAATAAAATTAATTTTAGCATGAAACTTTAAGTTAAATCTAATAACTTCATTAAAATAAATAAAATATTTCTCTTGCAAGTAATGCCATAAAAAGTTTATATTGTCATGATATTAATAAATATATTTTTTATTTCTTTAATAATTATAAAATCTACAGAATAGTTAGAAAAATATCTACTCTATTTATTTTTCTCTATTTCTGCCCTTAGGAGCAAGATTAAGAAACAAAGACTAAAATATTATTTAGCTATTGACCTTTAGTAGTAATAAACTACTAAATAGAAGAAGTCAGACTGATTACACTACTATGAACAAAAAAGATTACTTAGACATAATATTATCTAACTTGAAAATTCAGACATGAAACAAGTGCTTCTCCCTTTTAGATGTTAATATTTGATTAGGTAATTATACAAAAATGTTCTAGTATATAGTGCTTAGTGATAAAATTGAAAAATAATTTTATATGATTATATAATGAATTATACTTGCAAAAATTGATGAGAACAGAAAATACTTGTTATACAAAATCACCTTTCATATATCACTCCAATATTACAGCATTATTAATAAGATATGTGTGGTTTATTTATGAAACATTTAACCATTAAAATGTAAATCAGATTTTCTTAGGTCGTTGTCCATCCTAAGGAAAATATGGGGTTTAAGACTCATTGTATGGTTATTACCCACGTTTGACTTTGCTAGATCCCATCATAAAAATTCATAACAGGCAGTATAATTCCTGTCAGCATTATTTTTACCTTCTTACTAAATCTTTTATAAATGAAAACAAATTCCAGAAACTTCTTGCTTAATGGACTTTGCATCTTAAAAATTCTTCAGAGGTTTATACCTCAGTAAAATTTAAATTATTGATCTATTTTGATGAATTGAAGATCCATGGCGAAGTTTTAAATCAAATGAGAAATAAAGATTTAACATATACACATTTGTCATGAAAATAAATTCTGTTAATCAGAGCAAAGCCTGGACATTCAAGTAAGGTGGGTTTCTAATGGGGAGAAAAAGAAAAAACAAAACAAGGCGAGGGTGAAAACTCAGGACCATGGAGGTCTATCACACAGTATATGTGACTCATGTAAGGGACACTGCCAGTCAGTGCAAACCAAACAAATGGCTGCTAGGTGGAAATACTGGCCCTGTACTGACATTACCACATGGCTGTGTGTGTGTGTGTGTGTGTGTAGTAAGCAGGTATGTGTATATATGTATGTATGTGAATATTTGTATATATATATATATTTAAATATATGTATATACACATGTATATATATTATGTTTTTGCATTTATGCAAAACAAATAAACCTTAGTTGATTAGACAGATATGTATGATCCTCTAGGGCAACTGGGTGGAATCCGACTTTAGTGAACTGTTTACCATTGAGTAAAGGTTATCCTACATTCTTATATTTATTAATGAAACATTGCAAGCCATATATGAAATTTACATTCATAATATTATTTTATCTTATTACTACTTTTTCTTAAAACAAACAAAAAAGCACATTTGTAGAATGCCTTTTTATAACTGTTATTGATACTAAAGTTCTGTAGATAGACTTGTAGAAAAATTGTTTTAAACCCACAAACATTCCCCTTAATATCTTGCTTTTTTTGTGATCATAGAAAAATACCTTTTTCCGATTTTATGCATAACACAGAAATTTCTTTTAATAGATAGGAATTTGTTTTGCCCTTACTAACTCTTCTGGAGAGAGATCTACTATTGCTGTTCCGTAGATAGGCTTGTGGATTTTACACCTAGAGATACCAACAATTCAGTGATAGGAAGGAGGAAGAGACATTTTTCTCGTTAGCTAGTGTTTTGTTTATTTTTAATATGAGTAATATTTTAATCAAGGAAAACACTATAACAACTTGACATTTATAAGTAAATGTGTTTTGAATATGTTCTCTTGCCCTATTACTTTTTAGGAGTGAAGATTCTTTTTTCCTGAGGACAAGTTGAAAGGTGGAAAGCAGACGGTGTCCTCACACCCTTTCCAGCCCATGGACTCCAGTTAAATACCGTAATTATGCTGTACTAAACGAAATGTTCTGGCTTGCTATCTGGTTGCACAAAGGGTAGCCTTTGCAGTAGTTTTTCTTAAGTAGAAATTGTTAATTACAATGCTTAGACATACATGTCCTCCTCTGCTGGTTATTATCTTAACATCAGGAAACTACTCATTACGCTGAGCCTACTGAACTGTCTTTGAACACATGCAGCTGTGCATTCGGTCTTTGACTGCACGGTGGAGACCTGGGTCGGAAGCCTAAGTTACAGAGCTGATTCTGCTGCTCAGTGACGGCGGGGTCTGGAGCAGATGATCAGCAGGAACAAAGGGAGCAGGAGACAGCACGACCTGGCGCCCTCCAGTGTATTTCCCATCTACCGCAGTTCAGCGCATGAGTGTGAAGAATGCTTACATCCGTATTTAGAGAGTATATCTAATGAAGTAATTTTAGAACAGTCTTTATTATTCGTGTAAATTATAGACTTTTCTTAGATTCCAGTAACTTTTGAACTTTAAACAAGTGTGTCAATATTTTCACATTTACATACACTACAGGCCCAAGTAGATAACCTTTATTATGAGTACTGCTAGCCAGACATTATCTTGTAAAGTACTTAATAAATTTTAAAGTCCTTAGATGACATTTTCCCAGGAGAAGTTCAAAATAATGATATAACAAAATTAATAATCTCTAATATGCACTGGAATACAGGGAATATTCATGTTTGAGACCATTATGCATTCAGTATAGTTTCTGAAGTGAGCTTCTTCTGACTAAAAGTTTATCAAAGAGAAAATTGCTATAATTTGTATTCAGCAGACTCCAAACTGATCCTTGCTGACTAAGTGACTAACAGGAAGGATAACTTAAATTTAATATCTCCTCTGTCCATCCTTTATTAGTGGTATGAAAAAGCATTAAGAAGGGCAAAAGCCAAGCAACCAGAGTGAGAAATACTATGCTGATAATCTACTGAACAGAACTCCTAATATTAGAAAAGCATATTTGTTCATAATTTAAAAAGCCAATTATGCATCTTGAGATTTAACATGCTTAATAACCTAACTGGCTATATATATATATATATATATATATATATATATATATATATATGTGTGTGTGTGTGTGTGTGTGTGTGTGTGTGTGTGTAAGTCCAGGTAAATAATAAGAAACAAATAACTATACAATTTTAGAACATACATATTCATCATCTAATCGTGTACAATTGCAGAAAATTATTCCATGATATTCCACGTAGAGGTACTCAAAATCTATTGACAAATTAATTTCACAAATTGTTATAATCATACATGGTGGATGAAAGTGTGTTTAGTTAACTTGTAGAAAATGATTAAAACTTTAGAAAAATTTGAATTTCCTCTTCTTTGGAAGCCAAGAAACTTGTTTATACCCTTGGAATGTTAAATTCTAATCAGTAATGACAACAGCTTCTAGGCAGATGACTCAAGTCTGTTAAGAACGTTTGTGTCAAATAAATGAAAAGGGAAAAGACAGGCATAATTAGCAAAGACATTCTGAGCACTGGTTTGAAGATCAGGAGCACTTAGCTGTTGGTCTTGGGATCAATGATTCCAAGACAACTTGACTACAGAAATGACGTGTGCTGTCAGACTAATTGGATAAATTGGCATCGATGCAGCAAAAGAGAGTGAACTGAAGCAGCCTTAAAATGTCAACAATTCTGTAGTAGATACTTTGGGTTAAAAAAAGAAAAGAAAGGAATACTTCACATTAGATAAATCAGAGGGACAGGTTACACTCACCACTTTGATAATAGTAAAAATGGCAAATGC
This sequence comes from Hydrochoerus hydrochaeris, assembly GCA_004027455.1. NCBI lineage: Eukaryota > Metazoa > Chordata > Mammalia > Rodentia > Hydrochaeridae > Hydrochoerus > Hydrochoerus hydrochaeris. The sequence continues at coordinate 33,526 of PVLA01010155.1, read as the reverse complement.
ATAAGCTACAGGACATTATTGTGTCATCTACTTTTTTCTCGGATTATTGTCTCATCTGCAAAAAAGAAAGAATTTGTATGAAATAAAGATAATTTTCTTGAAAATCATCAAAATTCTAGATTGTTTTAAATGAAGTTTGTTTGGTTTTGTTTGGTTTTGCAGGTTACACAGGCTTCTGCCTATGCCGTGTTGCATAGAAATCATTCTAATGTCACAGTAAGATATTCTCACAAATTTTGTATGAAAACATTCTAAGGGATGGGGATGCATTTTTTCAGAAAGTTTGTAGTGTTGTTCTAAGTGTTCAGTTGATCAAAGTTTGGGTATAAAAACACATGTAAGACCTTTTACTTCAGGAATTTGTTAGTGTTTGTAAGTTAGTTCCTTGTGACTTTATAAGGGTGTGATTTAAGATCACCTAGCACAGAAGCTTTTATTCAGATAACACTTGAGGAATAAATGTTCAAAACTCACCTTGGAATATGAAGTTCTAATTTTCATTTGACACTGTCCAGAGAGAACTGTATTGTTGTGGATAGATTCCCATACGGGTCACGGGCTGTGGAGACTTTCATTCTGGCCACTGCAACTTGTCTGAGCCTCATCTAAACATAGATAGGCTGTGACATTCTCGTTGTGTCATACGAATTGCTTATTATACATGTTACACTTAAAGTGTAAGTTTCTCAAATTTCGTATCAGATTTTCTGGTATCAAAATGTTTTAAAAGGACCTGCGGTTATTTTCAACTCAAGTAAAAATAAAACCCAGGGTGAAGTGATACATTGATACTGATCATCTATCTATATTTTGTATAAGACAAGTCAATAATACTTTGTTTTTCCGGAAATCTTGCATTTTGCAGCACTTATTTTCAGAGCTCACAGTTATCTCCCTTCATTGGCAACATATTTAGAAACTAACTTTAAATTATTCTTAGGCAGCTGTTAAAAAATGATACTACAAGAAATTAAATTCAGTAAATATAGATTACAGGCCTGCTGGCTGGAGATCACGTAATATTTCATCTTAAATATTGTCAGGCTTATGTCGAGGTGGACCAATTGTGAATATTTATACAAATTTTGAGTGTGTAGAGAAAAATGATTGTAATGGTAATGATAGTAAAGACAAGTTTACTAAAGAGCAAGTTTCTATGAGATAGTGGTAAAATTTCCTCATTCTATGAACAGTCACAGCCATTCTAACCTACATGAGCCAATGTTCTGTAATGATGACTCCATCTGCCTGCAGACCATCCATGGTGAGCAACCTGTCATTCATTTGTTCACCATTTGTTTCTCTTCTTTGGAAAAATGGCATTTCAATTTTTAGCCAATTTTTAATTGTGCTTGAGTTTTTATAGACATGTGAGAGCTATTCATATTTTTGGATGTTAACCTTTTATCAGGTACCTCATCTACAAAAATTTTCTTCCATTCTATGGTTGTCTTTACCTTTGTCAAAGCTGTTAGAAAGCTTTTTATTTGCTTGTTCTTCTGTGCAACATATCCGGAAATCATCTCCTAGTCCAATTACCTTGAGCTTTCTTTCATAATTTCTTCGAGGAGTTTTATATTTTCAAGTGTTATAGTTAATTCTTAAATTTGTTTTGATTGCTGTTTGGGCATGAGAGAGGATAGAATGCATGTGGAACAATTTCATTTATCGTCATGTAGGTGTGCTTTCCAAATATTATTACTTTAAGAGACTGTACTATTCTTACTCTTGGCATGATTGTTGAAATTCATGCAACTATATGTACATAAATTACTTAAAAATTCAAAAATCAAACTAATGTTGATATGGAAAAAGGGAACCGTTTAGTATAAAATGGTTCAGAGTAACGAAACAAAATATAAAAGTTCCTCAAAACAATAAAAGTAGAAATACCTTATGATCTAACACTTTTCCTTCTAGCTATATGTCCAAAAAGTTAGGATCAGAATGACAAGGAGATACCTGTAACAGCCCAAGTGAGAATTAGTGGCTGAATGCACGAAGATGTTTTATATGCACAAAATGGAATGTTATTAGGCATAAATTGTCGGAAATAATTTAAAGGCAGCATAATGGATGAAAGCAAAGGACATTATGCTCAGTCAGCTAATGATTCTTCTCATGTGATGTATCAAAAATACCAAACTAGTAGAGACAGAAGGTAGAATGGTGTTTTTCAGGGTTTGGGTGAAGGGAAATGTCAAACTTTGTTCAGGGGCATAAAGCTTCAAAATCATAGGATTCATGAATTCTATAAATTTGCTATACAATATTGTATTATATATGCAAATTTTCAGTAAGGAGATAAATCCTATGATAAATGTTCTTACCGAAGAAAAATTTTTTATCAATTTTATAAACAGGTCTGGAGGAAAGATCTTCTCCCTTTTTTGTTATTAGTACATACATACTTATGCCATACATCACGAGACTTAGGACATACTTGGGACATACATCACGAGACTTAGGACATACATCATGAGACTTAGGACATACTTGGGACATACATCACGAGAAATTTATGCATGGACATAACACAGCTTCTTTTCTTTCCCATTCACCTCTCCTCCCTTCAACTCTTCTTTCCCTCCCAGTTTGCAGAAGTTTTGTTTTTATTTTTTCTTCAATCATCAATCTTTTTGAAATTCCTTTCCCTTTCTTCTCTTTCCCCCTCCCTCTCTCCCTATTTCTTTCCCATTTGGACAAGTTCTTCCTACTTCCTGATATTGATCCTTTACTTTGCTCTTTATTTACAGTCTGGGTTCCTCACACAAGAGAAGCAATTTGATGTTTCATGTCTTGTGTCTGATAGATTTCACTTAAGTTTATTAACTCAAAATACATCTATTTACTTTAAAAGGTGATATGCTTATCCTTCTTTAAGGTAGAGTAATATTCAGTTATATAAAAATACCACATTTTTTTTCCATTCATCTGATGGTGGACATACGGGTGGTTTTCAAGATTTACCTATTATAAACTGTCTTGCTATAAACACAAGTATGGATGCATCATTAGGTATAAAGACTTTTAACTCTTCCATGAAGATGCCTAGAAGGGAAACTGCTAGGTCAAACAGAACATCTAGTTTCAGTTTTTAAGAAATCTCTGTACCAAGATTGCCTCAATTTACTCTCCCAACAACAGTGGAGAATTCTTTTTTTCCACAGCTTCACCAGTTTTATTATTAGTTGATTTCTTGATGATAGTCATTTCTTCCACAGTGATGCTGAATATCACTGTTGCTTTAATTTGCATGTCTCTAATCACCAGCGATGTTCAATATTTCTTCATATATTTATTTGCTGTTTGTACTTCTTCATTTGACAAATGCCTATTAATTTCATATGTCCACTTATGGAAATTTTTTTTATCAAGTGATGCTATTTTTTCTACTTGATGTATAAGTTTTATAACACCACAGTGCACGAGAGATCACACACATATAAACACCATCAAATTGTCTGCACATGCCTTACAAGGAAGGGTATTCTCTAGAATCTTCAGGTTTAGCTGTTCTCAACTCTTGCTCAATCAAGAATTAACACATGAATACTAAACTTATGTGCTTCTGTTTCTGAATTGAAAAGGCACTTTATTGTTATTCTTTAGGAAATATGTTATTTGAAATCTTGCCTCTCTTAATAATACAAGATAATGCATTATTTTGAGAGTATGAAGTCTCTTTTGCCATCTCTAATGCAACACAGCAATTTGATAAGTGAATTTCATATAATAGTCATTAGTAATGTGCATAATAATAAAAAGTAAGAGTTCTATCATAGCTAACCACTGAATAAAATATAGATGAAACAGAAAATAAAAATTAGAGGTCAATATATTAAATATATAACAAAAAGCCTATTAAAATGATTATTTGATTAATGAAATAGATAATGTATCTACAAAAACTGGTTTCCACAGTAAATCAAACTCCTTCAAAATTAATATTTGCAGTGAGAAGAAATAGTTCGATATTAATGAATATTCATGAGATTATTTCCTACTAACCAAATGTCTACTTAATATCATGAACTGGAAGTGCTCAAATATGTAGCATTTAGCTGAAATGTGCTAATAAAAAGAATTAAAAATATAGAAATTCAATAGATGATTAGAATTAAAAGTGTATCTCTTCAATTCATCTAATCACATTTTATCCTTTTACTCTGAGAACAAAAAGTGAAGTCTTCATGTTCTTTCACATGACAGCCCTTCAAAGCCCTCTAGACTCTGCCACTAGGAACAACGATTCTCAGGCAACTTGAACATCAGATAGTGTGTGTTGTTGAATATTGAATTAGATAGTTATTGGTGCATTGAATAGTAATGTACTTCTGCCTTGTGAGAATATTAAAGTGTAGCAACAGTTTTTCTCTTTTCATGATTAGCTGTAATCACAAAATCTTTTATTTGTATGACAAATAAAAAGCCCCACACAATCCTATATTACCTCCCTGACTCCAGTATTTAGACCAACTGTTTAGCAAATCTATTAAAATGCATGGATTGGACATGCATAGAATTATCTAGATTGTTTCAATCACAGCCACATAAATGTTATTGATTAATTTAGTAAGATAACTTCTTTATATTAAATATTTCTCAAATTGGTTAAAGAACTTTAAAATTTGTGAGTTCACTGTATAAGAGTAAGTGGAAGACTAATATCCATTTCGCATGTGTAAAGTCATGGCCATTGTATTTGAACAGTACATTTATTACTCATTATTTCATTGACTGATTCCACCAACTCAACATCACTCACTGTCTCATAATCTGTACAAAAATCTACTCCAAATTGATCAAAGAACTTCAGGTGGGAACAGAAAGAAAATACCAGAAGAAAATGTAGGGGAAGCATTTCCAGATATAGAACTAGTTACCAAATTTACCCTATTACCCTGAGATCTCAGTCTCAGGGTCATAGCAAGAATTGACAAATCAGATTGTATCAAATAAAAAAGCTTCTGAATATTAAAGCCAGTGACAGATTAAAGAGACAGTAAGCAGAATGTGACAAAAACCTTGACAGCTTTTCACGTGATAAGAAGTTAATATCTAGAACACATTAAGAACTGAAAATCTTAATAAAAGAACAAGTAAACTTTATTAGTTTGTACACTTAATCATGTCATAATAATTATAATAACAAGCATATAACACAGGTGCATTAATCAAAACAGCATACTGTTGTTCTACAAAAAAAACTCATACAATAATGACACAGATTGGAGAGTCTAGGAATAAAACCACATAACCATAATCATCTGAAACTTTACCTAAACTACAAAAACATGCTTCTCAGAAAAAAAACTATCTTTTCAATAAGTGATGCTAAGAATGTTAGCCACATCAAGAAGAATGACATTAGAACTTTATCACTAAACGTTACAGAAGTAAACTCAAAATAAATAAAAATGAAATAATATAAAATCTAGAATTACTTCAGGAAACAGATTAAATTCATCAAAACATTGGAATGGGCATGGATTATTTTGGACACTATCCCAAGTGTGTAGGAAACACAAGTAAATTCAGACATACGGAGGACACCAAACTTAAATGCTTCTCCACAACAAAGAAACCATGGTGAAAATTACAGTACAAAACAGTATTCTCAATATACATCTGAAAATGGGTTGGTATCCAGATATAAAAGGAACTCCAAAATCTCAGTATACATAAGCAATAAATTAAAGATAGAAAATGTAAAACTAAAGATGTAGCTGAGTGGAATAATGCTTGTGTAGCATAAATAAGTTTTGGACTTGGTCTCAGCACACCTTCCCCCAAATAGAAGCAATATATCTAAATATTTCTCAACAGAAAACATACAGATGGTAATTAGATATCTCGTGTCCCTAGTAAGAATGGCAAGGAAAGAAAAAAGAGAGAGAGAGAGAGAGAGAGAGAGACTAAAAAATTGAAAGCTGGGGAATATATACAATAAAATAATATTCCAGATTGTTTTTGTAAATGTGAATTATTACAGCCATGAAGGGAAATATTATGAATATTTCTCAAAAAATTCAAAATAGAGCTATCATACATATAATACAGCAGTTTTGTCATTGGGTATATATTCAAGGGAAGTGAAATAATTATGCTGAAGAGACATTTAATCTTCCATGTTCATTGCATGGATAGGAATAAGCGGAATAGCAGGAAATGGAAATAGCAATAAATGGGAAAAAAACTAAATCTCAATCAAGTGATGAGTGGCAAAGAAAATTCAGTATCGTGTGTAGTGGAGTATTATTCTGTTTTAGGTATGAAATTTTGCCATTTGAAACAACATGGGTGAATTGTAGATAATTATGTTAATTAAAATAAATAAAATATCACAATTTTTAACTGATAGGATCTTGAATGTCTCCAACAAAAAAAATCATTATATTTTTGGTGACAAGTATTCAAATTCCATTGATCTAATAATTACATGTTGTATGTATGTGTTGATATGCCACAGTTTATATCTTAAATACATGAAATTACTTGGTGTCAATTAAAAACAGTGTTTTTGAACACGCATACACTTTTTCCCTGTCAGTATCCCTCAACAATAATTCATACAACACATACATTGTGTTAGGTGCTGTGAATTATTTGGAAATAATTGTGTGAGGAGAACATACATAAGCTATATGTAAGTACAATGCCATTACATTCTGGGAACTTCAGGACCTGTACTGTAATTTTTATAGGTATGTTTTTTTCTAGAAAAAATTATTCTAATTAAAGAAACAACAACCTCTGTTGTCATCGCTTAGACTCCTAGCTTACTCCTATCCAGTCCTTCACTTTATATCATTAAGGCTCAACGTAGGAACATGTGGAATGCTGATAACTTTTGTCTGTAAATTATTATGGAGCCAGTCAGTCCTGTTACATTCAAATGCACAGGCTGACATGAATGTATTTGGTAGTAGTTAAATTATCAGTGAAAACACTGGTGAAACAAATGAGGCCGTCTCTACAGGCATTGTTGAGACATTTTAGAAAATAAAACAGTATGAAAATGTTGTAATTATTACATTAAGAGATCTCAACATTTTATGTTTATCAAGATCATTGATAATATAAGTTAAAAATACAGATTTATTGAGCATCTTAAACCAAGTACTAAAATATCAGATTATAATTTTAGTAGTTCCTAAGTGACACTTGATTGTGATATATTAAATGTTGTCTTCCTTTGGAATGTTTTTATTTTTAATGTAAATATCTAGTAAGTTCAAGAAAGTTACAATTGAATAAAGATGCTGTAATGTTAAGTAACTAGAAAAAAGGGGCAGGAAAAGAGGGCAAGTGCAGTCGTGAAGATCTTTAGTCACAATTAAAAATATAAATTGGGTTGGCACACAGTATCTGGAACCCAGTGGATATTTTGGAGACAATCTGAACAGACTAGGGTAAGAGAAAGCCTGCCTGTGTTTATTTATTTATTTTATATTAAAGAGAATAAAGCCAAACAAAGTAAAACAATAAAACACTGAAAGCATACAGGACTTCAAAACAAGGTAATAGAAATCAACAATGGCTACTATAATACCTCTTGTTATCTTCAAAATACCTGTCCACTCCATCAGACATAATAAAGTCAAACAAAACAGAACAGAATAAAACCAGTCAAAAGAAAACAATGAAAGTCATACAGGTCTTCAAAACAAGCTAATAGGAAATCAGCATTGGCTACCATAATATATCTTGTTATCTTTGAAACAGCAGCCCGTGCCATCAGATATAATGAAATCCAACAAAACACAACAGAATAAAACAAACAAACAAACAAACAATGAAATTGATACGGGACTTTAAAACAAGATAATAGGGAATTAATGGTTACCACCTTCAAAAGGAAATTCCCCATGGTTGCTATATTGCATACTGTTATCCTTTAAATAGATACTCAGACGACTGGCTTCCGACCTGGGAAATCAATGAAACAATACAAGTATTAAGTCATTTCTGTGCCCCAGTTGCTATCAACTCAGTCTGCATTTCTCTGCAACAGCTCGTTGCTTACTGAGAGGTTTGGGAGGACTGGACACTTCTTGTCTCCCAGCCCCGCACCTCCGCACCCACGCACCAGGGGCTCACGGAAAGCGGTTGGTCTGGCCCACGCCTGCCGCTGGCCATAGGAAGGTGTTGGCCTCTTTTTGATTTTCTTTCTGAGCCTCATGGCTGCTGTTGGAAGCCTGATTTTAATACATTAATTTTATATTTTTTCTCCTTAGTTATCACATTTTTTACATCGCAATTTCAAAGTATTTCAAAACTGATTTCTTATATATTCTTTAGATAGAAGTGCTTTTAATGAAAAAAAATTGGTATATTCCATGAGTCTGAGGTTATTCTCATTATAAGTGTTTTTATAGTGCATATATCAATTAAAATATATTACTGATTTCAAAAGGTATTGCTAACATTATCCTGAGCTATGTGGTCTGAGTGCTGTTAGAGGATGGGCATTAGGTACGTTCTTATATCTTTATAATTACAAAATCTGACAGTAAATAACTTCAAAAATAAAGCAAAATTAAATGTATTTTGCAGTGAGTATTTTATTATATAATTACTACAAACATGGTATCATTAAAATGTATATCCATCAATTTATATTATTTTGTGGTGACTGTCATAGTAAATTAGAAATCAACAAATTGTTCCCTAAATTTCACAACACTAGTATCATTAGTTTGAACTTAATATTTTTCTTTTGAGAAAATAAAATCCATAAATGGTAAATAGCCCTTGTCTAATCTGATTGATGACTCTGTTGCTGTAATGTGGTCCTCAGTTAAACTGTATGGAAATACTACGTTTGTCTTAGAAAGAAATTTCGTAGGCTTTCCCTAGCAGTCCTAGTTCCAACTTCTCAGGTTCAGCCAAAATTTCATATAAATAGAATGACACAATACACAATCTTTTAAATTGTCCTTTTCCATGCATTTTAATCATGCCATAAGACTTTGCTATGAGACTGTACTATTTACATAAAAATCATGTTAAATTATATTACTGAGACCTTATTCATTAAGGGCAAACTTTATTTAACATTCTTGAAAGCATAATATACTAAAATTATACTAGAGTAATTCTAGAAATAATCGTTTTGTTTCATATTAAATATTACACTAGAGAAAATCTGAAATTTCAGTTCATTTCCAGACTGGGTCACAGTTTGCAGAACTTTAATTATAAGAAAATATTAGCAACCCAAACCCAAAGACAAAGACTTCTAATGATAATGTCAGTGTTAAAGTCAATGAGCATTTTGAGAAATAATTAAAATGTCAAAATTATATTTCCATCAGCATATGTATGGTTCTATAAAACATTATTGTTGATCCTGGGCATTGAACCTAAGACCTTGTGCATGCTAAGCACACACTGTATGGAGCTACATGCTCATCCATAGAAGAAATTTCAAAGGTTTAATGGTTATATTAATATTTTAAAGAGTTCCAGCACATTAATGATTTAAAATAATGGTAGTAGATTACACATTTCCTATTTACCATACCATGCAATAGGAAGTATGAGTGTTTTATCAAATTACGGTAAACTATTTTCGTAAGAATTAGTTACAAACACATACCGCCATTTGCACACAGTTGGGGGAGGGTAAAAATTCATGTAATGAAATGTTTACATGAATTTGAAGCATGAGGACATGACAATCTTACAAAAGTTTCCCTGCTCTCATAGCTTAGGTCAAATATAAGTGGCCTGCACTGGCTATGGCCAATTTTTCATTAAAATAGGAAATATCTGTACAAACACATGAAAATGCAGGCAGCCTGGCCGGGAAAGTGGCCTGATACATATATGAAGAACTTCTCAGGACCAGTAGTCGCCGTCAGCCTGTTTCCTTCTTTGGCCAACTCAGACCTGCTGAGTTTGTTATTGTATATAAAAACAAAAGAGCTAACAATTATATAACTGACAACATTTTCATACTGATTATTAAAGTCATTCACAGTTGTTCCATTTCTATGATTAAATGTTATGACCACTAGGTGAGAGGTCATCTTGACTGTCTGAAGAAATACCTGGCAGAGTGAGCAAGCACACTATGGGATATGTCTAGCTCTGCGCACTTCACGGGACACGTGGACCAGCAAGCAAAGGGGAGGATTGACTGTGCGTGGGTGGCACAGTCCAACGAGCTTGCGGCGTGGATGGAGTGAAAGGAGAAGACAGAGGCATTTTTGTGGAGGTTCTACGCTACTTGAGCGGGTGCATCTGTTCTGCCATGACTATGACATGAGTCTCCAGTTTATTCAGCCTTGAAATGCAGATTTTGCCAGTGACTTTCTAGGAAGCTCTCGGGCTTTCGCTCTGAACTTGGACTGGGATGACATTCTCGACCACTCTTGTTTTGTGGTGCTCAGTGTCTTGATGTGAAGAACCACTGGGTCCACCAGCTCTTCAGGGTGTAGATGGTCACTGTGGACTCTCCCTCCTGTAACCTTGTATACATATCTATTAAATACACTTGCACAATTATATACATACATTCCATAGATTCTACTCATCTAGACAACCCTAATCAATGCAGATATAATACAGACTTTATAGGCTATGATGATATGTTGTTAAATATGATTTATTATTTTTCTAAGTCCAGATGGTTTTTAGATGCGTTAATTCATGTAGACAACACTGATATGAATATCAGACTAATGAATAAAATATCACATGCATTTCCAGAGAAAATGACCCAAATATGTTCACATTTTGGCTTAGTGCAGAACAGTATTCTAGGGCATTAATAACAAATTTTGCTTTATATATGCAAGATCTAATAAAAAACAGAGACACAAAGAAAAAATAAAGCCTTGTAAAAAGATATCAAACTTAGGTATGTACTTGAGGAATGGAATCTTTAGAAGATTCATGTATAATTATGTGAGGGGATTTATAGAGGCAAGTGAGTCCTGTGATGATCATCTGTCTATTGTAAAGCCAGAAACTCTACTTGCTGCTGAGCCCAAGAACTTGTTAGCTGCAAAACAAAAAATACTGAGGGTCAGCAGCAGCCAAAGGCCTGGAAGACAATGGGAGATTTGCTGATGTGTCTTTATGGGAAGTCGAAGGAAACTGGAGGTGTAAAGATCCGTGCTCAGGGAAGATGACGGCAAAGGGTGTGTCTGCTTGGGTAGATCAGAATCCTTCAAAGTGAGGACACTGCCTTGTCCTTTCCCTTTTCTACTCCATCCAGGCTGCAAGCCTGTTCGGTGCTGCTCACAGCCGGGATGGGTCTTCTCCAATCAGTTTGCTGGTTAGGCACATGGCATTCATAGACCCAGAACTGTTCTGAATGTTCTCATAAACCACTCAATTTAACATATAGCAGGGCAGGATGATGCATATCTGTAATCCCAGCACCCAGGAAGCTGTGGCAGGAAGATCTCCTTGAGTTTTAGGCCAGCCTGGGTAGCAAGCAAGTCCATGTCCAGCCTGGACTGCACAGCAAGATCCTTTTTAAAAACAAACAAAACAAAATACCCAAAATAAAAAAATAAACAATTTGACATATAATGATTACTAGTCATACAGTGGTTTGCAAGGCAGGCGTTTATGCCGCTGAGCTAAATCCCCAGCCCATACAGTGGTTTGAAAATGTAGGATCAGTGTTGCTTACAGGAGTCATGCATCAGTATCTCGAGACATTTGTGATAATAACAAATGACAGTTTGGGAGGATGGTGTTACCTAGTAAATAAGAGCCAGGAAAATTGCTAGACATTCCATGTTGGCTGTGATAGTCATCCAAAGAAACAATTATCAAACTCAAAATGTCAGTGGTGTCATCATTAAGAAATCCCATTCAGTAGCTAGAAATATCATAAGAAAATTATCCCAAGTGACAAGGGTTTTACAATTTATTGTAATATGAAGTAGAGATATAGTACCCTATTTTTTTTTCACAACACAAAAGTTAAGGTATTTTCTCAGTTTTCTGTGATATATCTTTAGGTATCAATATCATAAGCAATGCCCATTGAATATTTTTCAAACTGTTATGATAGTGGAATTATCTTCTTTGTACATAACTGGAAACCCTTTCTATGGACTTTGGTACATTTATGACTTTGATTAGATTTATCATCTTATTTGAAAATGGAACTACATAAAACATGGTCCATTGCATAAAATTTGTTTTTGACAGAACTTTTTGAAAAATGGGGACAGTTGAATCAAGACTATTTTTTGATGAAATGATCACTATTTTGGTCTAGTAAAATAATAGTTTACTAGCAATAAGTATGCAGAAAAAAATTCACAGATCATGAATCTCAGAAAATAGCTTACTCGGCTTAAATGAATAAAAATATAAATTAAAGTGCTAAAAATAATCTCATAAAAATACACACCAAATTAAAATATCGAGAAATAATAAAAGTTGACACATTAGAAATTATGGAAACTAAGAAAAAAATGGAAAGCTTCTTTAAAGTTTTGAAAGAAAAAGACTGTGAATGTAGAATGTCTTAATGAGTCAAAATAAAGTTAAAATTTAAAATGAAACAAGAAATTTGATCAAAGACATTGTGCTGTCTGAAGTTGATCTTTGAATACAAAACCTCAAGTTAGTTGAAAAGGGAAGGAAAAGGATAATGTGCGGCACAAACTGTAAACATGTTTGAGTGTTATGAATATCAGAAAAAGTGCTCCTTGATTAAAGGAGTTTCACAAAGTGATGAAGAAAAACATCCATATATAACATGGTTTATTCATTTAAAGACAAAAGTATTGTAATAGCTTATTGTGTCAACTTGAGAAGTTTAGAAATTTAACTAACAGACTCAGCAGGAAGCCAGGATAAACATTCAGAGCTTCAGCAAGAGAGGGGCACGGAGACTAGGTGAATGCTAATTCCACCCTAGAGCAGGTGTCTGATCACAGTATAAGGAACTCTACCCCACTTTGGCTCTTGCAGCTTTTGCTGTCTTCTGCCGCCTTGAATTGATGCTCTTCTGCCATAAAACCCTGCCCTGGAGCCAGCTGATTATGGACTGAAACCTCCACAAACTGTGAGCTAAACAAGCCTTTCCTTCCTTAACGCTGGACATTGGGTATTTTGTCTCAATGAGGAGGGAAAAGTAACAAAGACAAATATATTAAATGGATATTGATTTAATAATAACTTTGGCAAAGCAAATAAGGACAAAACTAAGACAAGAGATACTTCAGATATTTTGTAGATATAAATTAAAATTTTCAGTTTCAAAAAATGAACAAGGGTTGAAATTTGAAGTCTGTCAATCCAGCTAACTAAATAAGCCTTACAGCATCTTCCATCAAAAAATCAAAGAACAATATTCTTTCATGTGTACAAGGAACAAATATTGGTTATATGCTGGTGTTATGGGAAACAGACCAAAGGTAGGAAGAAAAGCACCAAGGAGGTGAAAGAGACAGCTTATTACACCAGTGGGATTCTGACTGGGATTCCTCCCAAGGAGCCCAAGCCCTGCCAGACAGTGCTTCAAGGATATTTGGCACTTATGATCGGAGGTTTGGGTGACATCCTGAGTGCTAAGAGAGCTTAAACATTCTCAAGTTACGTTGTGAGACTATCAGTTAAACAAATCATGGGTTACACAAAGTGAGAAGTGTCCCATTATAGTTGAAGTTATACTGCGAGGTCCTCAGTTGCAAAGGCCGTAAGGACAGGGGTTCACACAAAGGAAGAAGTGTTCCGCTACTGCAGGCATCCTGGGCAGGATTTTATTTAAAATTTTAATCTTCCCCCTTCACTGGGCCACTGAGACCTCAACTGATTTCCAAAAGCTCGGGTCATATGGAGTATTTCCCTGATCACACAGGACTGAGTTTTATAAATAGTAACAATGAAATATTTGAAAATCCTTACATACTGTAATTAAACAGCAAACCTGTAACTCACTGGGTGGAGAAAACACATGGAATCTTATGAAATATTCAAGACTGAAAGTGTATGAAAGTTAAATACACTGAATCTTATGGGATAAATTCAAAATGGAAAGAAGTGATAATTGGCATAGCAGATTATTTATGCACTTAGAAAAAAATCACTCTGGTGCCAAATATAAACGGGAGTAACAAACTGAACAAACAATAGCAGCCACACTACAGCTGCCATTTTCCATGTTTCTGACTCTCCCACTGATGAGGTCGGAAGAGCAAAATTACATACAGCACTTGCTAGATGAAGCTAAAGTGACTTTGGTTTACTGCACAGAATAATATATGAGGGAAATCATTATCAAAGCCCCCCACTGCTTACCAAGTACCAGCCACAACAGTAGCACTACTCTGATACCTAGTCAGGTGTAAGTGTAATACGGTAGGGGTTTTCCTAATAGGGCCTTCATCATCATTTCATTAGACAGAGGTCTAATAAATTTGAAGATGGCAAATCTTTGTCCTGTAAATTTTGGTCAAGAAATATACTTGTGTGCTGTAGATGTTGTACCAAATAACACAGGGGTAGCATAGGGAGCTGATGTTTATCACTTCATACTTCTGAAGGTTTGAAGTCCAAGTCATCAGGTTGGTTCCATGAGAAAGCTGTGAAGCAGAATCAGTTTCATTCATCTCTCCTAGTGTCTGTTGGGTGATTGGTAACCTTGGATGTCCCTTGGATTAAGGAACCATTATATCTTAATCTTCACATATTGTCTGCCATGAGTATAGTCTGTGTCCAAATTTCTCCTCTAGCCCTTAAAAAAAAAAAGAGACAGAGACTGTGTGATATTTAAACTTGTGTGTCTGTCTTATTTCTGTTAATATTGTGGGGAAAGAAATGGAAGGATTTGAAAGGAAGGATAGGGAAAAGGGATAGGAAAAAAGTAGTGAAGAGAAAAATGATGAAAATAGAGCTTCTGCAAATGAGAAGGAAACAAGACTTGGAGCAATCAAGGAGAGCAGGGAGGGGTAGGGGATAAAAATAAAAGAAACATTAAGATGCATTACATATATATTTTAACTCCCCAGGACAATTGTAATCATTATACACAGCAAACACGTTACAACATTAAAAAGATTTTAAAAAATAATAAAATAAAACTAATATTTTACTAGGGCCCATCCTAGTGATCTAATTTTTAATGAGCTTACCTCTGCATACTTCCAGTCTCCAAATAAAATCACATTCTAAATCACTGGGATTCAACCTTTAATTGGTAATTCAATCTGTAACATGACCCACTACTGTTTTTCTTCAGAAACAAGACATCGTTACAAATGTACAGTTTGTGTCATTTGTCAACTTTCATAGTATTCAAATGCAGTGCCTAAGAATGGTAGCGAAGAATGTTTCTATGCAATTTGGTGTGTAAAATACTGTACAATTTTATAAATGAACAAAAGAAGCAAGGACAAGCCAGGCACAAAAATAAACCAAGCATATGAGCTCTTTTATCTAGTGAGTTCAGGAATGCTGTAGTATTCATTTTTTGGTCAAGGAAGAAGAGCAGAGATCTGTTCTGTGACCTGTTTCTCATATATAACTTGTTCATTCTGTTAAGTCTCCAAAATCCAGAAATTGGCTTGTCTAATTTCTACTTCTCACAACAGCCAAATTTATTCTGGGTGTTTACATCTGACTATCTGCTTGGTTGCACATTTCTGTGGGCTTTGCTTGTCCATTTGGTTTGTCAGATCCCAATTTTCAGCAGAAACACATGTGTATTATTGCAGGAATTCTTTGGATTTCAGATGGGTAGGCCTCATTTTCACTGTTACTGGACTTAGTACTTTGAGTTTTCCTGTGTTAGAAAATATATCATTTTTTAGCAGTCGGCACGGTTTGCAACACTGGTCACTGAGTGTTGGTCTGCTATTTCAAATTGCCTCTTCTTTTTGGATTGGGGTGAGTAGTAACTGATTTGCTCCTCTTCTGCTATCACATCACCCTCAGCCTGGAGAAAATCTCACTGAGGACTGGGTGGATCCAAGTAGGCAGACTCATGGCTGACTTACTTGATCAGAAGCTAGAAGCAATCACACCTGCCACATGCATGTCTCCCACAGAGTCTGGAGCAGATGTCGGCAGCCTTTCTTGCAGAGCATGAGTTGCATGACTTCTCAGCTACAATTTGCAAACCAGCAGAAACTTAGTCTTTATCATTCCATTTAACCATCTCTGCCACTAGGAGGAATGAACTCGAGTGTGACCTGGTGTTCAGAATTGCAGAGGTACTGCTTTCGAAACCAGTAACACTGAAAACCTATAATGCATGCTTGCATGATCAGCACCTGTCTTGTGTAGTAATTCTAGACACATGTCACTGGTGCCATGGATGTAGATTTAAAAGAAGGCTTATTTAGGGAAAATTTATCAGCAGATATATAACATAATATACAATTTCTCAAACAAATGATTGTATAGTTTATTTGAGACACATACGGATCATGTGCATTTGGAAGTGATTACGAAGCAACAAAAGTACTAGATGAAGAGAGCCTCCTGAAAAAAAGCCCATAAAATTAACAGTCTATTCATCTGCTAAGGCAGCTAATACCAACTGAACCAATTTTCTCCTAAGAGCGAAAGGATTTACGTGTGTGGAAGATGTGGAAAAATACAGCCTCCTTGAACATCAATATCTGTCTCTTCTCTAAGTGTCACAGAAAAAATACACATTAAGCATATTAATTAATACATTTAGCTAAAATATTTTATTTTATGAAAGACATTTCTAAATCACCAATAAGACACTATTGATAAATCACTTCAAGTATAACGGAACAGTTTTACTTGATTGTACACCAAACATGTTTACTTCCAGAAACAGGAAGTGTCATGATTGAATTGGTTTTAATTTGATATTGGCATCTTTTCTTTTAGTATAATTTAACTGTCTAATTAACAGTGTTACAAAATGGAACTGAGCTTTAAAACATTGCAAGATATTTTATGAAAACATTTGTTACTTTATATTTGTATAAGTTAGCATGACAAAAGTAAGCAAAAGTACATTAGATAGATCCATGAGGAAATTTAGAATATATTGGAAAATCCCATTCCCTTGGCAGTGGTGGGGGAACCAATAGCACACATGCCACAGCAGGCTGTTTGTTGTTCTTGAAAGTTATACATGTTTTGCTATCACTGCCTTAGAATAATAGAAATTTACAATAAGAAGCTCATTTATGAATGAAGTTGGATATATACGATAGACTCTCTTTATCCATGGAAGTTAAGTAAGTTCCAATATACAAAATGAATCCTTAAAACCACGTACAGAAAAGACATGCTATTTCAATTCATATACACAGGGTGTAGACAAAGGTTATGTTTAGATGTCACCAAAGTCTCATGCAGTGACTAGTGGGGATTTTTCAGAGGTGTTTGGATCTAGAATGTGTGAGGCCGGGATTGATTAATGGTGCAGTGCTAGGCTTAAAGGTACTAGAATCAAGGGTGTGAAAGTTACCTGTCCTGAGTAGCCTGGATAAGATAGAAAGGACAGAGAAACCCTGTTAAGGTCCTCTGTTATTTCTGCTGTCTTTGGCTTCAGGAACAGTCTCTGTTCTGCGATGCTCCTCTGCCGCGCCGCCCTGCCTCGGAGCCAGCTGATTATGGACTGAAACATCTGAAGATCTGTCCTCCCTTAATTTGTGCATGCTGCGGATTTTGTCTCAGCAGTTAGAAACAAAGAGAATAGCATTTAAACCAGATTAAGCCTTTGTGTGTGTGTATGTATGTATGTATGTATGTATGTATGTATTCTTTATCAAAATCCTTTCTTCTAGCTTTATAAAATCTTTAGTACAATACTGCTATAGAAACCCTGTATCTTCCTATGTGAACATCTTGCCCCTAACTACAATTTGTATCAATTAACCAACATCCCTCCTGCCTTTTGTAATCACTATTTTTCTTACACATATATACCAGTAATGATTAAATTCATAAATTAGGTACAGTAGGAGATTAGCAATAATACTTAATGATAATGGAATAAGTATAGCAATATACTGTAATAAAGGCAATTTCATCACTATTCAAAAGAAATATTTTTCAAAAATTATGAATTGTGCATTTTTGGATTTTTTTCTCCAATGTTTTTGGACTGCAGTTGATTTCAAATAACTAAAACCATGGGAAGTGAAACTGTGGGGGAAGAGTCACTGCTGCATTCTATGCTGACCTAAGAGTTAGATTCTTCTTGGCATCCTTTTATTCTTCTGCAGTTCAGGCATTTCTATCATTTTAACTGCTTTTCGGTGTTAATTACTTAACTGTGGTAGGCTGACACCTGGTGGTCAACATGTGATATCCAGGTGAACTGAACCCGTGTGGTACTGTGTGTGGATGGTCCTCCTGACAGTTCTTGCCAACAAATGAAAAGGACATCTGGAGAGAAAGAGGTGGTGTTGCTGGTTCTCCTGTAAGAGCTGGTTGAGCTTCTTTCCTCATATGAACCTGGCTGTTCTCGTCATCAGAGGAGTTTGGGACCTTGTTGTCATTGAGAATGGCTGGGGTTCACTTTGGGGGAGCACTAGTCCTTACATTCAGCATCACTTTCTGGCTCTGGAGGGGAAGATGGTGAGCTGTTAAATCTACGGGAGAAGCTTGTCACTCTGGTTTTCCTGATGTGAACTCAGATTTTCTTATCATCGGAGGAGTTCAGGACTTCATTGTCACTGAGGATGGCTGTGATACTTTTTGGGGGATCGCTGGTCCTCACTTTGAGTGTCACTTCCTGGCTCCATTGTATATCCCTCTGCCTACTGGCACAGATCCTTCATCCCACTGGTTACAGGCTTGCTGGCTTCACTGCTGACCTTTGGAACTTTCCAGCACAGATCCATGAAATAGACTTGCATGAGTCATTGGCATGGACTCTACCGTCTTCAACTGCACTCATGCAGACCATTGTCCCGGGATCCAGCCCTCAGCTGGATTCTTTAGGGTCTGCAGTGTGTGGAAGGGTTTCCTGTAGTTTTTGTGTTTAACTCTTTGGGTAAGTATTATAAAATAATTCTGTAAATTATGTGTCCTGTATTAAATTTTCTTTGCAAACCCTATCCATGACACTACCTAAGCTGTGTCACCATGCTGTCACCCACTGTCTACCGGTGGTGTGTCACCGTGCCATCACACGCTGTCTACTGATGATGTCAGGGTGTTCTTGTTTTTGAAAAATTGTCAAACATGACACCACTTTAAGGGCATTTGTATTGAAGAAATGAAATAATTCCCTAGAAAACATCCTACAATTGGAGTGAAGCCACATAATAGACAGCCTTTAAATTAATCATTTTTTCATGTTATTGGTATAGTTACCTATTCCTTTAATTATATGTATTTCTATAATGGTATAATGGTAAGCACAAAATAAAATCTGATGCTATGGACTAACAATAACTTGTTGGAATTCTTTTGCCTCCTAATATAAGTACTTATTTTCTTCATACTTGCTTAAATTTTAGTTTTCAATACTTTCTTCCAACTTCAAAAACTTTGTTTTAGGTTTCCATGAAATTTTAATTTGTGATGTACAAAGAAAGGCACCCTCTTATTCACCGGTCTCTGTTTCCATACTGATGACTGTTTGCTGCCTGTTCATGCATTTATGTTTCAGAATGTGGTGTGTCTACTTCAGGTTTAATAAATCATCTCTGCTAGTTCTCACCTTAATACCTTAATATATATCATTTCTTTAAATTAGTCTGGCCTCCCCCCAGGTAATGCTATTTTATTCTTCCTGGGAAAAACCTGAGTATATTTTACTTGTTTAGTTATTGATTTTTATTTTCCCCCCATCACAGATTTTTCCCTCACTCAGATATTTTAGCCATGTTTTTGAGACATGGCTAGAAAATACAATTAGAATTAAATGAAGTCAATCTATAGAACTAATTCATCTTTTCTACTTCAGATACCACTGTATACATGTAGGAGAATTTTTATTTTTCTTCATCTCACTAATGGTTAGGGGATGTTGCAATTTCTATACAGTTGAATTCTCTAAAAACTCCTCACAAATAGATATTATGTATTGTTTTCTGCATATTTTCTAGATTTGCTTGATTTTCTTATGCTTTCCAAGTTTCACACAGCTGACCTCTGATTCATTTGTATGTATTTATGCTTTGTGTGGCTGTTCAAACAGCAAGTGGATTATAAAAACATTTACACAAAATGCTACATGTTTACCATGCAAAATCAAAACATCTCTGCAATGCTTTTATAGAACACACTTACTTGAAAGCTTTGTTACTGTGCTTACTAATTCTCCTTTACATGTACTTCCTCTTTCTACCTATTACTATCCATGTTCTTCTTTTTTTCCAATCATATCCTGAATTTCTAAGATGCCAGTTAGAAAGACATCATTTTATTGATGAGAAAAGGTTTTGAAGATGAAAAAAAGGTATTCAGATTGCGATGAAAAAGTTACATGAGGTTTTAGGACATAATCCAGGAGTTTTGATTTATTGAAGACAGAACTTCAATTACTTTGCTTCACACATACACACACACACACACACACACACACACAGCTTGAACTAGGTTTTGTGAACAAGCTGAGAATTTACCACCCAGATGTTTACAGATAAACCTCACTTCATTCTCCACCGAAGGAAAGGATGGAATTCATTTTCCCTTTAAGAAGGTGATGAGGGCCTGATTTGGATATTTTATGCAGGGCTTCTTTTCTCTGGATGTATTCTTCTGTAACAGTTAAAGATATTATTTCAGTATTCTTTGGAAAAGTATTTCTGCTGCCAGGGATACAGCTCAGCAGCATAAGTGCATGCATGGCAAATGCAGAATCCTGAGTTTGATTCCCTGTATGAGAGACAAAGAGAGAGAAAGAGAGAGAGAGAGAGAGAGAGAGATACTTCTGCTGAGGAAATTATGAGAAAATAGTAACCTACGAATGACAGTAAAGACACTATGCCTTCTCAATCTCTTGGTTTTAGGAAGAAAACATGCTTTCCTTTTTTTTTTTTTTTTTTTTTTTTTTGCGGTACCAGGGATTGAACTCATGACTGCGCACTTGCCAGGTAGGTACTTATGCCACTGAGCTAAATCCCCAGTGAAAACATGCTTTTCTAAAAAGCTCACTTTTTTCAAACATTGAGAGACTAGTTGACTGAAGAACTTTAAGTCATTTATTATTACTATTTTTTATAAGTGCCCTATCAACTCCATAGTTTGAGTTACAGGGACAATTTGGAAGAGCATGCATCCTATATCTGTAGATGTGGCCTTTATCCGAGACAGTAGCATGTCATCTACCCCTAGCCACTTTGGTAATACCAAATCCTTAGTACGAAATCTGGTGGTGTTTCACAGATGAGAATTCATGCTGTAAAAAATTTCTAACTCAACACTTATACCCATAGACTGATTTTTTGAAGAGTGAATTGCAAGGATCCTTTTCTCCAGATTAACTACTGGACAGAACTCTGGCTTGAATTAGTAGAACAAACTACCTTTCCATCTTGACTGTCTTTTCTAGTTTTCTTATTATTTTATTGTGTAATGCAGTGCAGTGAGGAGACACAGAATTTTAAATATCTCCAGTAGTCATGTGTTAGTAATTATAGATTGCTGAAAATATCATGCCAGGGCCATATTTTACATGCTATCAAGAATTAGTATGAAGGTTTTTAACAGAAAATTGTCTCTGAATTCTAGACACTTATAGGAAAATCATAATGATGTAGAACTGAATTAAATATAAAATGTTAGCAATATTGCATAGCAAGTGAAATAAATTCTTGGTTATTGGAACTTTAGAGATTTTTCCTATTATCTTCTGTGGTATTTTAACAATCTCCATGCTTATAGCACCTTTGATAGAGGAGAGAGAGGAATAAAGTGATTCTCAAAATCATCTTTATTTTCTATTTTCCTATATTCCTCAAACATTTCCAAATAGGATGACAGAGGTATCTAAAACAAGTATCTAGTCTATGGCCAAACAACCCTGAACGCACCCGATCTTGTTGTCTAAAACAAATATCTAGACAATATTTACTTTTGAAAGTGGAAACCACATACTGGAGCATTGACAATAGAAAGATAAAGGATGACAATGACCTTAGTAGGTTCCCTTAGGTTCACTTAGGTTATTACGTACAGGTATTATATAGATATTTAAACTTTGAAAGATTTCTAAGCGTTAGATTTCTAGTAATGGCAAACACATAAAGACACCATCAACAGGAGACATGGGAACTCAGTGTGGAAAAGTGAAGATTAATTCAGTTAGTTTTGAATTTGAATTTGAGATGCCACTGAATCTTGACATGCAGCTTCCCTTCACACATTTGGTCAAGGGTTAGGGACTAAAGAAAGTCCTTTGAATACTATTCATTTAAACCTGTGTTCTAAACATTGTCTCTTCCATAGTGAACTTCAAATAATGTCAAAAACATTGGCATGAAACTAATGTAATTCTAAACGCTCATCTTCATAGCACTGGGGACAAACTGAGAGCGTCCCATAGCAACTGATAGCATTCTTCATTGCAGTTCTAATGGATTCCAGAGTCACCGTATTCATAAGAAAGAGGTAAGTTAATGTTAATATACATGCATGCTGAAGATCTTTCTTTGCTGGGTGAATTGATAAAAGATATAAGAAATTTTCTTCAAGATGATATATATCAGAACTAGAAAAATGGGGAAACATGAACACAAGTAATTATTTTTCTATCTGTACTGTCTTCAGATCTTTATTTTCATCATACATAGACAAAAGCAGATTTCTTTTTTTTCAAATAATTATGACATCAACTTTCAACATTTAATTTGCAGTTAATAGGATCAATGACAACAAAATACAACCAACAGGTTTTTAAAACGCTACCACTATTGTTTATTGTTCGTTTGTTTGTTTTTAAGACAGGGTCTCACTATGTATTACAGACTGGCCTTGAACTCACTTATATGACATAGACTGGCTTTGAATTCATAAAGAGTCTCCGACCTCTGCCTCCAGAGTGCTGGGATTACACACATGTGCCACCATACCTGTCTTAACTCCTATTTTTGACCATAGTTACAGGTGAGAAAAAGATTGTAGACTAGACATTATAAGAATTGTTTTATTCAATATTAAGGAGTTAGTTTGCTTTTTAAGATACCATTTTGCCATATATATTCTTGTGCATGTGTGTGTATGCTATGTAAGAATATTTTTATGTCCACTGTGAGAAATGTGTATTTCCTGAGCAGCAGACAGAATGCCACCTAAGTATAATCTAAGAGATATTTCTTTCCCTAACATGTACAAGTCCCACAGTACATTTTTTCATATTTTGCTACAGAAATTCTAATAACATAGCCCAATTCATCGGTACAGCGCCATCTGACCTGCATCTGCATTAAGTGAAGCCCATCAGCAATGCAGAGCCTGTAGTCCTCCCCCTGACCTACTGACTCAGATACTGTAGTTTAACAAAATTCTCAGGTGATATGGATACACATTAAGGTCTGAGGACTTTGCTCTAGAACAAGGTGCTACATGAATCAGAAATTAGGGATAAAATAATTTCAGAACAGCACACTGACCTGTTTGATGCCAATGTAGAATATTTGCACAAATAAATTAAAGGGACGCACAGCGTCAGAAAAAAGCTAATGGACCTTGTTTGACAGTTGAGGTTGAACTGTGCTCATCTGTAAACTTGCTAAATTAAATTCAGTGCTGCATCTCATGGGTTAGTAGTTTTGTTTTGCATCTGTATGGAGGAAGAACAATTGTGATGTCTTTTATGATAGGGAAAATAAAAGTGTAAGGAAGGGTTCTACAATAGGTTATTATTTCTTAATGTATTAATTTGAGGTTTTAAAGGTGTAAAATTACTGCTTAAGACCTTGTAAATTCTTTGACTTTTTTACAGATTTCTAATTGCAAAGCAACAGTAACAAATAGGTTTAGACTTAAAGAGTAGTTTGGACTAAAAAAAAACCAGGGAAATACAGATTATTTGGAGGTATGTTGTATATTTGTGTGCATATTATTTAGAGAGAAACAGACATTTTAATATTTGAGTGATACAAAGAACTCAAGTTGTAATTTCAATTTATGACTGCTTCATATTTTATTAAATCTAATTAATTTAAGAAAATACCTGATTGCTGTTCATTAAAAGTAATTAAAATGCATCACAGAATCTGCTCCCTGGAAAAGCAGGAAGCATCATTATAATTGCAGATAGTTTCTGTCCTGAAAATCCCTTTAATCACATATGTTGTATCTCATTCATTAAAAACTGACCATAGTTTTATTCATAAATATACATATGAATGATATTTTGAATTAATTTACTCTACGTCATGAAGCTAAACAGCTGAAAAGACAATTATTGTGAATCACCAGGTATTTAAAATTTACAAAGGGATCTGAATTGATCACAAACTTAAATTGATAAAATGGTTAAAATTTGGCTATTTGTATGGACAACAATAATGAATTCATGTTTAATTTCCTCCACTTGCATTTCTTTCTACTATGACATGTTTGCAGTATTTTAGAGACAGAAGTTAGGACCACGTGTGCTATAGCATCTGCTATGTCTCCAAACTTCCTCATTGTTTCTCCACTTAATCATTCTCCCAAATTAGATGCAAATGAAAAACACCATGTAAGACATTGGGAAAACAGTGTTGCTTCCTTCTGTGCTTTCATCCACTGGACCAAGGAGAAGCAAGACCAAATATTTGAGCATATTAATACAAAATATGTGTTTTCATGATATACGAGTAAAAGGATAATGTTAAATTTTGTGTTTCTAGAAAACCTATGGTATTGATGCTATTTACATATCATTTGGAACTTACACTACGATTCAGTAAGGAAAAATACTGGTTTAGCTGTGTCATTACAAATATGTAAATACTTTTCATTAATGTGTGAACATCATATCACAAAACAATTAAGGATTTCATGGAGTCAGATTCCTTTGAGTATAAATTTTGTTTATTTACAATATAAAAGTTGACATTCCTTAGAATATTTTGCTGGTATTTACATATATAGAGGATGAAGAATCCTTCTGACTAAAATTTTCTCTCTATGTAAATGTAATTTACATGATTTATCTTCAAGTATTTTCTCATAAAATGTACTTCCCCCCCTTCTTTGGTGAGGCCTTATTAAGGAAAACAAAACAAAACAAAATTAAAAATCTTTCAATGATAGAGAATTCCTATAAAGGAGATATACAGGTTTTTTTTTTCGTTTCTGTTGCTTTTTTTCTTTTTCAAAGTTGTCCAAGAATTTAGGGGTATGCAAATAAATATTCCAGAAGCAATTTTAGAATAAGCAGTAGAAATTATGAGATAAGTAAGAAATGTGAGTACAATGAAAAAAATGTTCAAAATTAATGAATAAAGCAGAAAACAAACTTACCATGAAAAATGCATTATGTTGAACTATTAATCAGTAATAAAAATATGTTCTCTACACATTAGACATATTGGTTCTGGATGCCTGCTAGGAATATTAAATGTTGAGCCTCATTTAAAAACGTACTGAAATAGAATCTCTGGAAATTCTAGGAATCTGTTTTAATAAGCTTTCTAAGTGATTTTTAAGTTCAGCAAATATGTTGAAAAAGTGTGCTCATTTCTAAATGCTTTATATTTATTTACCACTTCATACTCCATATTTTAAAATAAGGAGTAAAATAAGGAGTATAATTCTTTCTAATTTCAGAATGCAAATTTTTACCTCTTTCATTAAATTTATCCTATGTGATTTAATTTTTGTCATTTTGTTCTTTTATGGTGCTGAGATCAAATCTATACCTGAAAATATATTATACTAGCTATACTGAAAATATATTATTTAGAGAGGTTAATTTCATAAGTAAAGTTAACTGTAGATTCTGAACTACATATCTAGCACTTTTGGGATGACACAATAAAGAAAATTATTTTCTTGATTTCTATTTCTACCTATTGTTGCAGAAAAATCTACTAAATTCTAACACTGATTTGTGTTCTGCAAACTTGATAAATTCATTTATTAGTTCTAACCACTTTTTTTTTACAAATTTCATTTATAGATAATTTTACTTCTTTCTTTCCAATTTAGAATCTTTTGATATCTTTTTCTTGTAAAAGTTGTCAGTAAAAGGAAATTCCTATGAATTCCTATGAAAGAGAAATACAGATTTTTAAAATTTTATTTGCTTTTCTTTTCCTCTTCTTTTGCAAAGACATAGTAATCTTAGTACCATGTTGAATAGGAGTGAAAAGGGATATCCTCTGTACCAATTTTAGTGATAAAGCTTTCAGTTTTCCTTATTGATTATAATACTAGATGTGGATTTCATAAATGAATACTGTTTGGTTAAGGAATTCTTCGTATATATCTAAATTGTCAAGCATCTTATCAAGAAATAATGTTAGATTAAATAAGTCACGAACAAATGAAATGTGATGGTGCCCTTGGATCAAAAGAATTAATATTTTTAAAATATCCATATAGCTGATGAAAGGTACAGCTTCAGAATAATTGTATTAAAATTCTAAAGAGATTCTTCACAGAAATAGAAAAAAATAGATAATCTTGAAAGTCACATAGACCCATTAAGGATCCTGAATAATGAAACAATTTTGAGAAAGAAAACCAAAGTTTCAGATATCATACATCCTAATGCCAATATATATTACAAAGCAGTAATCAAAATTATATGATATTGATTTAAAAATAGAAAAATAGACAAGGAAAACAGAATACAGAGTCCAGAAATAAGTTCAAGTATATACAATCAACAAGTACTGACTAAAATATATATTACAAAGCAGTAATCAAAATTATATGATATTGATTTAAAAATAGAAAAATAGACAAGGAAAACAGAATACAGAGTCCAGAAATAAGTTCAAGTATATACAATCAACAAGTACTGACTAAAATCACACAATGAGAAAAGGATAATCTCTTCCCTCAAAATATCTTCGTGGAAAGATGAATTTCTATATTCAAGGGAATAAAATTGTACCCTTTTCTCACAGTGTTCATAGAAATCAGCCCCAAACTGCATAAAAGATAAGCAACTATAAAAATCTCAGAAAATAATATAGGGAAAATTTCCTGGACATTGCAGTAATGAATTTTTGGCTATCCCACCAAAAGCTCAGAAAGGGGAAGTAAAAATATACAAAATTTCACTAAACTAAAAAGCTTCTATACTGAAAAAAAAAAAAATCCCAAGAATTGAAATAGCATTCTATGGATTGGGAAATTCATTTACAAGCCATGTGCTTGATAAAGATTAGTACTCAAAGTTTAAAAAGATGTCATACATTTCAGTAGTTAAGAAATAACAAAATCGTATTAAAATCATATGAGACACTTTTCTAAAGACATAAAAGTGACCGATAGATATGCAAAACAATTCATAATATTTTTAATCATCTGGGAAATGCAAATAAAAGTCACTAAGAGATACCACAAAACAAGTATTATAATGATTATTATCAAAAGTCAAAAGATAATACTTGTTCCTTAGAGAAAAGGGAATACTTTTATACTGCTCATATGAATGTAGATTTGTGTAGTTATTTGAAAAACACTATATAGGTTTCTAAAATAATTAAAGGTAAGAATAGCACATGATTCAGATTTTTCTTGTGAATTTACCAAAGAAAATAGAGTCAGTACCTTCTAAAGATACATGCATTCCCATGTTCATTGGGGCAGCTTTTACAGCAGCCAAGATACCAACATCATATATACATATATAGTAACTATAGTTTTATCATAATATATGTAACCTAGTCCTAAATGTGTTGAGATATAACTATTTGCATGAACATGGAGAACACTGTACTAAATAAAAGAGAAAATTATTGCATGATCTTATTTGCATATAATTTTAAAATAAAACACAAATACAGAAACAGAGAACAAAACAGTGCTTTAAAACAGGGTTTAAAACAGAAGAAATAAAGAAACACATGTTAGGGGATATAGAGATGCAGATATTTATGCTGAGCAAGTCCAAGGATCTTTTGTACAATGTGAGCATGAGAGGACATAAAATCATTCCAAATACAGAATCCATGCAGCATGCATAGCTTTTTACTTGTTCTTACCTCAAAAAGGAACCAAAAAACAAAAAACATAAGCACCCATTTGAGATCATGAATATTTTAATTTGCTTCACTATAGTAATCTTTGTTTTTATTTTACTATTTACATGTATCCTGTAACATCATATACTATACCTTGAAATAACTTATGATTTTTTTTTTTTTTTTTTGTAAAAAGAATACAGAAGCCAGGGATATAGCTCAGCAGCAGAAGTGCCTGCCTGGGAAGAGCAAGGTCATGAGTTAGATTCCGATACCACTCCCCTACCTTCCCCCGAAAAAAACCAAGCATACAAAGAAAATATCATGGCTACATCACTGTGACACACAAAGTAAAAACCACATTAAATAAAACCTGAGGTTTATTCTGGGATACTACAGTATTTTTTTATATTCAGGTTCTTGCACTAATAACTTATCCAAGGCTTCAATAAAATTTGAAGTCATGAAGTATACAATTTCTTGATTGCATTATGCAAGTTTATACACATTTCTTACCTCAGTGACATCTGCTATAATATCAGAGCTTATATTCTGTTATACAAAACGACAGCAGGATTTGACAATGTCCTTTCCTGCTGTTGAGATCTTGCTTTCCTACTCACTCATTTCACGAATCCTCACACGTATCTTTAAATGCCTTTCAGAAATTCGTGTGACATTTTTGTAATAGCTAAATCTGCATCACAGCATAATTTTAAGAGATGACAACATTTAAAAATGCTAACTAGTGTTATGCAATAAACCTAACAGCACAATTTGAGTTATTTTTTGAATCAGTGTTTTGTGTAAAGAAGAGAATGTAGTTATCCTTAATCAGTGATTTTGTGTACTCCCACAGTGAGAGTATGCATAATTGAAATGTAGACCCATAATTTCCCACAAATGTTGCAATATTCTGATATTTTACTATAAAACCACGAATCGCCTTGCTAATTCTTTGAAGATAATGATTATATTTCATTTCTTGTGTCTGTCCACTCTATAGTATACTTACAAGCCATAGTGAAATAACTTAAAGTTAGATATAAAGACAAGACATGATACCAAAGGAAATGTACAATTCATGCAAATTCTGTAGCTGGGCTCTCAGTAAATCCAAGGCTTCTTTTATAAGCATGTGTGAATTTGTCTATTCCTAAGGTTTATGTATTATTAAACTGCTCTTGGTGCTAGATTGGGAGCTGAATAACAACTAGAATCAATTACCTGCACCTAAGGCACGAATTCTCAACAGGAATTACATCCTTCCTGAAGGAGAAAATTTACTTCCTGGGGAGGGAAAAAAAACTCATTATTTTTAATATAAAAACACATGTATGAGTATACACTTAGCACACAAGCAAAAACACAGATATATGTATGATATATGTAATATGAAATGTTCACAAGAAGGTGACTACAAAATAATGTCTAAAAGAATTTCTATGAAAGCTTTCTATGATATATATATATATATATAATCTCATAGAGGAAAGTAAACTCATTGGCAGAGTTGCAGCTCCTGAATTTATATATGGGAAAGGAAATTTCAGAACAACAATTTTGTTAGAAATAGAACTGGGTTAAAGGGTGACCATAGAGACAAACTTCAGGTTTTTTTATTGAAATTATTGCATTTGCATAATTTTGGTATCCAGAATTCTTAGATAGCTCCTAAGGTCCTGCTAAACTGGTGTGCATAATCAATCTGGGTGAGGGTAGGAACCTGTGAATATGCGAGGTAATAGTCTCTTGATTAGCAGACACAGCATAGGAAGGCATTTGATAGTTTTGGTCACAGTCCACGATCATTTGAATTTGAGCTCAGTTACTTCAGCTGCTAAAGACCTCACTCAGCCCTCCAATAACAAGGAAATTAATTCTTTCAACATCTACCACAGCTGGAAAGAAAGCTGGGCGTTTCGGGGTCCCAGCCAATATTTACATTACAATGTTAGGAGATCAGAGAAGAGAATCTAGTCAGGCTGCCTGGCTTTCTGACTCACGGAAACTTCGAGATTGTTATGAACTGTAAACGTTGAAACTTCGAGATTGTTATAAACTGTAAACGAGATTGTTATGAACTGTAAACGTTTGCTACAGAAACACAGAAATTAATATACACTATAGCAAAACTTTTCATTTAATTTTTCCCTATCTACTGGGCCCTAAACTCTGTCACACCAAAACTACTACTGAAAAGAAAGAAGTTGCATAGAAAACTTACTGAGAAGTGAGAGGTAAAGATAATCAAATTTGATAAGTAATGCACAGAATGAATTGCCATGGGCCAGTGCAGTCTTAGAAGTTCCTGGGAGGAAGAAACATGAGAGGAAAAGATGAAAGCTGAGGTCAGGTGGAGCCTTTTCTCCTGGTGGGAGAAATGCACGCTTCATCACTCTAGCACCTTTATTTATACACTCAGGAGGATGACGTCAATTTCAACCCCTCTGCCTAGTAACCTGTTTGCCTGGCTGGCCTGGGCACCTTGCCTTTTGCAACTGGACAGTTTGTTTACATGGCTCTTCCACATTCTCTGAGCTAGTCTTTCTTTAGCCTCACACATGCAATTGATCTAAAGCTTCAGTTGCTCCCTACAGTGAATATTTAGTTAATGTTGATTACAAATATTTTCTTGATTCTGAAAATTACCGTTTAAAGTTTCAAAATATGTTTAACATACATCAATTGATTTGCCTTTCAATAAGACACGTATTAATAAATATACCTCTGAGTGGAGCCAGGAGCCTCTGTACATCCCTGTTTTGAACCTAAGAAATTCCCCTGCTTTAAGGGTGGATCAAACCTAGAATCTAGGTTTGCTGAAAGATTATACAGATACCGTTTTCTCTTGCAATCTTCAAATTCTGACTCATCTTAGTAATAGTTTACTATTCATTTATTATCCTTCATCAGATTGATGATATTGCTTACCAGAAAATTGTACTTTAGGAGAAGAGAAGAAAAAACATCTTTTATTGTAAAATCAGATAAATATACATGACTGGAATAAATATATGTGACTAGGCATAGTTCTTTCATGATAAATGTTAATTCTCTTAAGGTGGCGTTGGTCATGGCATAGTTCATATATCAAGGGAGAACTGACATATAGAGCAGTCAAAATATACAAGATTGATTTTCTATTTAATTTCAGATCTGAAACTCTATTCTTAAGAAGTTATAAGTCAAATAGATTCTGGCTTTCTAAAAGTTATAATGAAACATGAGCTGTTCTCTAACATGAAGAAAAGTATATTGTATGTGCACTAAGTTTATCTATTTATGTGTGAATGTTCAAAAAAATTTTTTCCAAATATCAGGAATACTTATTTTCTATGAGAAAATTATTCCTTCCTGATACATGCTCAGTTCCCAAACTCTACATTATGTTTGCCATAATTTGCACTCACTCTTCAAGTTTAGTAAATGATTCCGATTCCACTGAGAAGTTAACTAGAGGGCTAGAAAAATTCCTTTCTTAATCTTAGTTTATGTTTTCTTTTAAGATATTTACAACTTTCACATATTCACACCACTTTTATCTCCTCCAGAAATTTTTCATGTACAACCATCAGAGGATACTGAGTTACTAGAATACATACTGTATCCCTTTGGAAGAATCTTAGCTATCCAGTTTAATCAGATTCTGTATTAACAACTTTATAAATGTTCATATGGTGATAAAGACAAAGAAAATGTTCTAGCATGTTTTCATAAGTACTAAGAAATTTGGAAATATAGGATTACATAATTAGAAAATGACAATAAACAGCATTTTGTTAGAACCTCCTTGAGAATTGAAATTTTAATTTCAAAGTACATCTTAATTATAAGGTTTGAAATATGACAAATTTAGTCTTGTAGAATTGAGACATTTCATGCTATTTGCATTTGCATTTTTTATTTGCTCTTTGGATGTGTAGAAAGTAAAAATATGGCTTTAATTCACAGTAACAAATTACCACAAATGTGGTGGTGTAAATCATAGGAATTTATTCTTTTATGATTCTACAGATCAGTCGCCTTCTATAGAGTTCCCAGAGTAGAAACAGAATTTCATAATGCGCAGCTCCTGCCAGTTACAGATTCTAGAGGCTTCTAGCTTTCCTTACTTGCAGGTCTATAGTTTATGATTCTCTGTTTTCACATTACTTTTCTTTCTTTCTGACTTTCTGCGTATTCCTTTTAAAGACTTTCATGATTACAGCAGTCTTATGTAGATAATATAAGCCTGCCAATAACTTTAATTTGCATCTTCCTGTAAAGGCACTTTTGCAGACAGCATAACACAGGTTGAAAGAACTGAGGTTTTTTAAAGTACTTTTTCAGCTTACTTAGCATTAAAAGTTAACTTTATCCAGTTAAAAGTTTAGAATTCTCCCCTATATAACCACTAGCCAAGAAGTTCCTGGCAAGGACAAATTCTTCAAGGGATGATACTTGGGAATGTAACAGGGCCAAGTAACTTAAACAAGCTGAAAGAGAAAAGAGAGTGTGATTTTATGACAGTCACCAAAAGCAGAAGGACTGATGGCCTTATTTGCTAGAATAGTACAATTTATAATGATTAGAAATCTATAATGGCCCGAGACTAGTAATTAGTTTTCTCATCTGGAAAGTCATGAAAAACCCAACTTTTATGTAGCTTAGAAACTTGCTGATGTAGAAAAGTGCACGTATTGGCAGTGGAGCTCAGCAGGGCGGGCAAACACATTTCTGCGGTAATACGGTTTTCCTTTTCCAGAGCATACTGAAGGTCTCTAATGTCCACAGAATGGAAGGGGAAGGAAAAAATGTAAAGGAAAGATGGAAACAATGCTTTTGTGACTAAGGAGGAGAAGAGGTATTGACGGGAGAGGAGGGCGATGGGACAAAGGAAGAAGCTGGCTGTGTGGCAGTAGGTGCAAAGTCTCTGGGGGATTGAACATTGTGTGTATCTAAAATGTCCCAATAAAACTAATGCATTAAAAATAAATACCTCCAATACCTTCCTAAGTCAGAGCTGTGCAACTAAACTCACAAAATATTTGTTTTCTACCTTTTTCTGGTTATTGAACTTCCCCAGTGATTAGAGAACAAGTGAAATTGATCAATGGTTTATCTTACAATTTAGTCAAAATACTTTCTCAGGAAGTTATTGAATAATGGAAATCATACAAACTCTTTCCTTGCTAATTTTTAACCAGTTGGAAAGATACAAATGGTTATCAAATTATACAATTAGTCAACATAACCTTATCATAAATCACTATTTTAAGATGTTTATATACTTTAAAAATAGCAAAGATATTCAAACTTGGGATCCAGTTGAGAAATGACTTCTTTTCTTCTCTTATTCCTTTCTCTGTCCCCTTCTACTCCCTCCCCTCTCCAGCTCTCCGTTTCTCTCCTTTTTTATTTTTTCTCTCCTTTCCTCTGCACTCCTTTCTTCCCCTCTCCCCTCCTACCCTCCCCTGGCCTGGCCTGTCCTC
>PVLA01010154.1:9835-66671 GCA_004027455.1 Hydrochoerus hydrochaeris | reverse complement strand
CATTGGATGCATTCAGTATTTCTTTCACTACTTTTATCATTTCTTCTTTTACCTGGGAGATTATTTCTGATTTGAGTTCCCTCATAGCTTCCTGTACTTGCTTGTTTATTTCAGTTTATATCATTTCAGGTATTTCAGGTGTATGACTAGTGTTTTCTTCTATGTATGTGGCTCCTAGGCTTTCTTGGGATGGGCTGGAGGTTTGAGATTGCATTTTGGTCTTTCATTTTGTCATTTTCCTATATTTCCGTGTTTTGAGTGATGTTCCAAAACTTTCCCTGGGCATGTTAGAAATCATCTCCTGCGCCCTCGGCTCCTGGGACTCAAGGACCTTGGTTCCCCTGGTTGAATAAAGATCGCTGGCATGATCCACTCAAGCCTGAGAAACCTCTCCAGGTAGTCCAGTGTCCTTGGGAGCTGGGTGGGCACCCAAGCACAGGGGGTGATGTCCCAATCTCTCCCGAGCCAGCGCCAGCGAGCTGGAACTACCCTGGCCTCTTCTCAGGTCCAACTCTGCTTTCCTCACTGGCCTTGTCCTCTGATTGAATAAAGGTCACTGGGTGTAGTCCACTCAAGCCAGAGAATCCTCTCCGGGGTAGTCCAGTGTCCTAGGGGGCTGGGCAGGCACCCAAGCACTGGGAGTGATGTCTTAAACCCTCCCAGGCTAGTGCCAGTGAGCTGAAACTCACCTTCCTGCTGCTTGGCCTTAACTCCCCTCTCGGTGCCGGCCTCTTCCCCTGGTTGAATCTTGTGCTTCTTTTTATAAAGTTTCTATACTTGGAAGAAGGAAAAGGCTGGTGGTAAAACTTTAAAGCCCAAGGTCAGCATCCCATCACAGTGATTAACTGTGTTTTTATCTGTAGCTTTGTGGCTGTGTTGAGGTCGGAGGGACCAGAGCAAAGCCCTGTGGGACCAGAGGCCCCTCTCCACATCCCTTCCCATCTCTGGTGTTTCACAGTGAGATCTTGCTTTTCTCTCTGTTTGGAAGAATTATTATTTCTGTCTGCAGCCAGCTATAGAAGGAAAGAGGGATCAGATATTTCCATGGTGTCGAACTGATTTTTCCTGGTGAGTGGCTTTCTCCTCTTCATGTCAACTCTTTTTCCTTTTCTCAAACCAGGTGGGTCAGTATGGAGAGCTAACAGTGCAGCACTGTGGTGTGCGGCAGGAGCCTCCCACTCAGCTGCCAGAGGCATCCTGCCAGTTCTGCAAAATAGTGTTTAATGTGCTATTTTCGCAAACAAGACAATAAAACTTACTTAGATTTTTTTTTAAACTGCCGTGTTTCAAGTTGCCAAGTTTTACCTACTGTATAGAGTGCTCAACTGTCCTCTTAAAAGATTCTATGTTCTTCCAAAATTACTTAAAGATGACAGTTGTGTTTAAACGGGCAATTACATTTCATTTCTGTAGAAAGAGTTTTAGTTTAGCATCTAATAAAAGATTACTGTGTCTTCAATAAGACAAAACGAAACAAAACGACTCCCTTGAAAAGAACCCTGCAAAAATCCAGTACCCCAATTCTTTGTAAAATGAAAAATTTGGTCACTTATTCTAGTGAATTTTGTTTAGAAAAGTCTCAAAATAAAAATTTATTTTCTTGTAACATCTTTAGGAGGCATTAAACTAGGTTAGCAATCACAAATGAAGAAATTCTGATTATCAGAGTAAGTCTCTTAAGGTATCTGTTACCTGCTGCTGTTCACCTAGAAGGGTGTGCTACTAGATACCTGGCAGGCAGTGAGAGGACATTCGACACTTTCCAGAGGACACGGCCTAACGGCTATCTACCCGTGGGTTCTGAGAGTGGATATGTAGCCCTGGAGGCTCGGGGTTACCTGGTCTCGGAGGGACATAGAGTCAGGGCCCACTGCTCTGTGATCAGTGATCTTCTCTGTGGAGTCCTCACTTGGCCCCTAAAGAGCCGTCTGGCAAGTCCTTACTTAAGCTGAGTGGACAGACAGTGTGAGGAGAGAATGCAGGATTTCCCATGGTGAGCAGCAGGGGCAGCCTTTGGTCCATCCTCACAAAGTCTCAGTCTATCCAGCCGTTGGATCTCATGACTCCAGGACAAGGGTTTTATTCTTATTTGCAAAGGTATATATGAGGGGAAAGAGGAGTAGAAATGTGTTACTGCTGCAGACTCATGGCTTGTTGGGTGTTGACTTTAAGACCTTTGCCTTCTGACAAGGTGGGGGCACGCTATTGTGGAAGATGAGCCAAACGTGGCTTAGTGGTAGCTGGACTTCTTTGACTCTAGCTTCTAGAGAGTCTTTAAAAAAATCTGTAGTGAAATGCACAACACAGTAGTGTCTTAGCCATTTTAACTTGTGCAAGCCAATAGCATTGAGTCCACTGATACTGCTGTACAACTGTTACCACCATCTATGTCCAGAATGCCTCATCTTCAAAACTGATGCTCTGTCCCCATTCAATAGTACCTGTCTGTTCCCCACTTCATCCCCCGAGCCTGGAAATCACTCTCCTTTCTATGAATTCACCTACTCTCGGGATTTAATCAAAGTGAAACTATAGATTACTTTTCTTTTTTTAACTGTCTTATTTCACTCAGCGGATTGTTCTCAGAGTTCGTTCACATTGTAGCATGTGGCAGAATTTCCTTCCTTTTTAGTACTGAAGAATGAGTATTCTTTTTTTGAGTGCATCTACCCCTCATTCATCCCCTGACTTATACAAGTTAGGGTTAGGGTATGGTTCGGGTTAGAGTTGCTGTTTCTAATTCTTGGCTCTGGTGAATAATGCTATTGTCCTGGGGACTTTTTGACAGCTAGATTAGTGGAAACCTTTCTGCTGTAGGTGCTGAATTCTCTGCTGATGAATGCTTAGCTCTCTGAGTGTGACAACTCTTCTTGGTCATCGCTCACTAGATTCACAGTGGGTATTCACAGGGGAGCTCTCCACCCACATCTCTGCCTCTAGTGAGAACTTCTAAGTGATCCTTTTCTTTCTTTTGATATCACACTTATTCAAGTTTGTCACTAAGATGTGTAAACAGAGTCACTAATGTATAAAATCTGGGCCTCTGATGTTTTGCTACACAGGAATTACAAACCCAGCCTCCATTGTTTAGGGTAACTCTATGGACTATATTTGTACCTTGTTTGTTTTTAGGATACTTCAAAAAGAAAGCACTTCCTGGTTTTGGAAAAAGGTGTTTCTTTGAGAGGAAGGAGCATGTTAGGAACAAAATTATGTTTAGAATATGTGTTTTACTTAACTGCCTGCATCTGATTCTTAATGTTTAGTGATAGGGCAGGTCAATTATGAATATTTAGTTTTTTAAGTTTTGTGGGGGGGTAGAGAGAGAGAGAGAGAGAACACCATTGTTCAAAAAGCAGACACCACTCAATGTACAATTTATAGGAGAAAACAAAGGGAACATTTTCTTTGCCTTAAGGAATTCTCTGACGCTGCTCCAACAACTACCAACAATGGTTGAAACATTATTGGTAAATTTTCACATGAAAATTTACTGAGCCTCAAAAAGAAAGAAAAGAAAATAGAAAATTTGCTAAGCCTCACCCACTAGCGTGGACCATGAGGTGGTGGCACGTGATCAGTCCTTGGGGCAAGGGCCTGCCCGGGGCCTGCTTGCCTGTTTCTCCTTTGTGGCCTCTGCAATCTGCCTGATATGGGTCCCTTGCTCAGCTGTACCTCTGGGAGTCTCCTGTCCCTCCTCTCCACTTGCTGCCAGCACCATCTCTCCTAAGTGTTACCGCCAGTTACATGTTAGGCGCTTTTGTTAAGCACTTGACATGTATTACCCTGCTTTTTCTAACAACCCTAGGAAGCAGTATGTCATTTCTGCCTCCCAATTGTTAAGATAACACAGCTAGTAAGTGGGGGGGGTCTGCTACTGAAGCTTAGGCTGGCCTGTCTGCCCTGAAATTTGTGAATAAGACCATTCTCCTATCCCACCCTTGTTTTTCAGAACTGTATCTTTTCAACTTTTAAAAATCTCAGTTGAATTTTATCAATATGTCTCTTTTTGTTTCATTCTTTAAATCCATTTCTCTCTCATTGTTTACCTTTTTGTCAACTAAACTTCGTTTTATTCCCCTCAACACTGAATAAAATTATCTCATTAAATGTGGCCCACATTTATTTCAGTAAGCTTACAATATCTCTCAGGAAATTGATGACTGAGGAAAAAATACACGCACACACACACACACAAATGTAAAACCATGACATCTTCTCAAATGTAGGAATAACCTTTTTCTTTAATTTATAAAATATATTCAGTGACTTTGTGTCATAAATTTTGGAAGAAAATTGCACAGAGCTTGATTTGTGTTGTTGCATACCACATTAATGTTCAGTATGTATAATTATAAATTAAAAACCTCTAGTAAAACATTTTGAGAACATTATTACCTTTAAAATTCAGAGCAGCACAATTCTTATATTGAAATGCCAAAATGATGCCCAAAACTTGGAGGCAGATTTGTTTTATGTCAATGGGCACTGATTGGGATCATTTCCAAAATATCAGGCTCAGGAAGGGAGATTTTTATGGGATTGTCAAGGGGAAGTACAGAGGCAGAATACTGGACTGTCTTTGATTGGTTCTTTAAATATTCATCATAGTGACCAGCCATTTCTAGGAGACAGAAGCAACCAGAACTACAACAGGAACTGTCTCCTGAGAAGCTAAGAAATTGAAGTATACTGGCTGAGGCAGCCATTTTTTGTTACAATACTAGATGTCTTACATCTAATTTATTTAATAGATAATATATTATATATATATGGGGCAATTTTATATATATATATATATATATATATATATATATATATATATATGGGAAAGTACCCTATGTTATATATATAGAGGGGGGGATACAGAGATAGAGAGGCTTAGTCATGTTGAAAAGAGAAAATGAAATAGTTTCAGAAAGTGTGTTTTAATGTTGTCTCATTATAATGACTCATTAAAAGTCTTTTCCAACTTTGATGTTGCAACTATATCTTAAAAGGGTTTCATTGGTTTCTATTGTCAATACCACATAGGCTCTATATCGATATGTGACAGTACAGCAATTGTTACCTAGCAAAGCATAGTGAAAAGATTGCTTCTTGTTTTGAAGGACATCCAAGTCATTTGATCACCCTCTAACCTCTACAAATTTATTGTTGTAAGTACAGGACCACAGAAGAGTGCTATTCAGTGATCCCGATTTGGGAGCCTTTTCTCTTTATTTTTACTTGTATAATCTGTGCACACATAAAATGCACATGAAACATTCTAGAAGAATGCATACACAACCGCAATGATAATCATATCCAAAGAATGAAACCAGGGTGGGGACTGGAAGTGAAATCTTTGTACTTTTACTCCATATATTTTTGTGTTGTTTGAATTGTATTCCAGCAAGTGTAACTTTTGCAAAACAACCAATAAATAACAGCAGCATTAGTTATAGTGAATCATGCTCATATTCCAGTTCCACAGCCTCCAAGGCTAGAACCTCAGGAACCAAATTCAGCCACAAGCACAACAATCACAGTTTACTGGAGCATGAACAAGGAAGACGTTGTTGATTCCTTCCAGGTTTACTGCATGGAGGAGCCACAGGACAACCAAGAAGTAAATGGTAGGTTTGCTAAAGCAAATACAGGTGCAGGTGGGTGTGTTTGCATCTGAATGTGAAGTATTTAGATATATGTATAGTATGACTCTTTCTATAGAGGCATTTATAACCACTTATAAAATGACAAAAACTCAACTACATAATGAAATCAAAACAGCAAAGTAATCCTTGGAAGTTAAGACCAAGGAAAACAAAAGCACAGAAGTATCATAAGGGTCAGTGTGAATAGCACAGCTGAGTCGAATTTGACTTCAAGGTTCCAGAAAAACAGGAGTAATTGATTCTGATTTTCACTGAGTATCAAAGACAGCATGCAGTACATACCAGAATATCAGAGAACAAAGTTTTAATCAGTACTGATATCCGAAAGATGAATGTATTGTGTCACACTTTGTAGAGGAGAGGTGAGCTATACACAGGGCAGTGTACTCCATAGTAATTTTAATGCAGCCCTGTTGCTAAGCTGTAAGTCTTTTGAAATGCAGTGTGTTAATTAATTTAGAAAAAAGTACAGACAAAGCAAAAGCAACTGTAGGTATGAAATTGGGAAGCTTCTTTTAGAAATGGCTCACCAGATATAGATACTGGGTTTTGGGGTGCTTGCCTTTTAGTTTCCAGGTCCTACTCATTGCCGCCAAAGGATTGAACAGGACAAGAATGTTGACAAAGTTCATTTGAAAAAGTGACAGTGGAGGGTAAGGGAGAAACTGACACTGCAGTGGCAACTTTGGCCTGAAAAAAGAGGAAAAATTAAAAACCAAAATAAAAGTCATGCTGGGGAATATGTGGCGGCTGACATCAAGAGGCACTCCAGCAAGCTCTTCCTGGAGTGTGCCTGTCTCCCGGCCTCATGTAATTGACCAGTCCTACCCACTCCCCACAGCCAGCTTTACCTTTCCCCATCCTGCCCCAGGAGTAGTGCAAAGTTGGCTGAGTCAGGAAACACTCCTGCATAATGAGGATCTGTCACCACATCTCTGTCACAGTGCAACAGAGTGTTATGTCCCCTTAGCAAATGAGAAGGACAGGAGGTCACATCGTTTGACCATGGTCACACAATGCATTTGCAATGGGGACAGGACTCAAACACAGATCTTTCAGACTCATAAGCACAGATTATGTTTGTTCACCTCTCTATTTACTTTTTGTACCACACTTCATTTCCTTCAGTAGCCTGCTGTGTCATGGAACTCCCTGCCCCTTCAAGACTCCTCTTAACAGATAGCTCTGGGGTGGGGTGCTTTGCGTGTGTGTGTGGTACGGGAGACTGAACCCGAGGCCTTGCTAGGCATGTGCTGTACCACTGAGCTACAGCCCTGCCTTTTTTATTTTTAACCTTAACACAGGGTCTCACTTAGTTGCTGAGGCTGGCTTTGAACCTGTGGTCCTCCTGCCTCAGCCTCCTGAGTGGCTGGGATGATAGGTGTGCTACACCACATCTAGGTTAGAGTCCTTCATGTGCTGCCTTCAAGCACTGCCCCGTCCTGGGTCTCACTGGCTTTCGGCTTTGTGGATGAGTCTGAGGCTGTGACTGAAGCGGTACCGGGTGAGAAGGCATGTAGTCACGTGCATCAGGACACTGTTCCCAGTGCCCAAGGGACCATTCCAGTGAGGTGGCGATCAGGGCAGGGGACACATTCATCCTTAGCATATTCTTTAAGCTGAACCATCTATCTGGATTATTATAGCTTATCAGAAAAGAACAGTAATTGAAGAGAGCTGCTAAGTTAAAGAGCTCCTAAATTCTTCTTACATAAATCAATCTGGATTTTTTTATTGGAAGCTTTTTTTTTCCTGTGCAAGGATTCATGCAGACTGGGCAAGTGCTCTACCACTGAGTCTCACTCCTAACCTCCTTTTCAGGGTGAATTTTAACGATCTGACACTCAGTAACAAAGGATGATAGCCAAAATTACAATAGGCTAATTTCAAAAACAATATCATCATTGCTGTTATTATTATTACTATTATGACTATTTGCAGTACTGAGGATTAAGCCCAAAGCTTCATGAGTGCTAAGCAAGCACTCTGCCGCTGAGCTATACCCATAGCCATCCCACCACTGTTCCTCTTCAATGAGACAATTCCAGTAAGAATAATCAGATTGGCCCAATGGGGCAGACACTCAGAATGGTGGTTTTTTTTTTCAGAATGGTATTTAATAATATTTACTAAAAAAGAAAAATTAGTGAAAATAATTTAAGAAATTTTAAAAGGAAGATGTCTTGATTGGACAAAGTTGCTTTTTAGAACAGTTTAATACCCATTAAATTACTTAATGTTCCTGTAAAAGGTAGAAGTACCTAGCTGAGAATTCTGGATTTCATGAGAAGAAACCAGGAATTGAAATTTGGAAAGTCATACTGGATACCAAAATGGTATATTAACCTATAAACATCTTTTATAACCCCATAAATTTAGAAAATGTGGGATTGTTCTTTTTTATAATGTATTCAATGAAATGATGCCATTAGTTTTGAATAATTTTCTCAAGGACGTATTACTAAGATTTAAGCTAACAAACTCTAGGCAATTTTAATAATTGCTATTGAAACAAGTTACTTGTGTATGAAGCTCAAGATCTTATGAATATGCTATTATTTTCTAATAAGTGCTTACAAATAATACTACATCATTCTAAATATCTTTTCATCTATTTCCTTATGTATTCTAAAGAGCTAGTTATCACATAATGATATCTGTAAGGTTATTAATTTGGATATTCCACTTTAAAAAATCATACTCAGTTCTTTTTTCATTAGCTATAACTTAACTTTGGAGGACATCTTAGAGTTTCTGACTGCACTTTATTCCAGAGTTGATAGAAGAATACAGACTGACAGTGAAAGAAAGCTACTGCATTTTTGAGGACTTGGAACCTGACCGATGCTATCAAGTGTGGGTAATGGCCGTGAACTTTACTGGCTGCAGCCTGCCCAGTGAGAGGGCAATTTTTAGAACAGGTAAGGAGATAGTAAGAGGCAATATTCAATTCTTTACAGACTCCTGAGGTCCACCAGTAAATACAAAGCAACTGCTGTGTTCTGGGTGCTGGGCAAAGTGCTGGGTACCCAACAATGAATAAGACTGAGCACTTATTTGCAAGAAGCTCAGAGTCAAGCAGGGGAGATAGAAAAAGATGATCACAAGAATGTTTAGTAAGGGCCATGATCCAGATATACACAGATTGTTATGCCTGTCTGCCTCTAAGGTCTGGAGCACACCTCTAGGGGCAGACAGAGTCTTAGACTTAGAAACACAGAAAGACATGAAGTGAGAAAGGCTGGCATGGAGACACTGCGTGTGTACAGTAAGGATCCTGGACTTCATGCTATGGCTTCCAGGAGACCCAGGGAACTTTTGAGCCATGGCACTCAGTGGGAATGCCTTCTTTAGTTGCAATGTTTTCTCAGGGTGAAGTGGGATGTGGCATCACCAAGCCTGCATTGCCTGAAAGATCACTGCAGCTACCTCAGAGGAAAAATTTAGCTTACTTCTGCCCTCTAGCCAGTGGTACTTTCTTCACTGAGAACCTAATGAAGCCAGGATCTTTGATCCCTTTTATTTGAGGGGGAAGGGCAAGAATCTTTCCTTTTGTTTGCTTGCACAGTGGATGTGTAGAAACTCAGATGGATTTTTAGGAGGCTAATGTTAGAAGGTATTGGAGGATGGGTGAGAATTGACAATTTGGAAAGCAGAGAGAGAGACTTTTCACTATATAAATTTTAATCTCTTTTGGATTTTCAACCCAGAATGAATTTTCTGATAAGAAATTAAAAATAAAACCATGCCTAAGAGTCCTTTCCAGGTGCCAGGGAAGCATGCTTGGCATTGCTCCGTGACAGACTCACTTCTTTTTCTGCAGCTCCCTCCACCCCTGTGTTTCGGGCTGAGGACTGCACTGTGTGTTGGAACACAGCCACCCTCCGATGGCAGCCTGCCAGCCCAGAAGCCACAGAGTCCTACACTCTGGAGTACTGCAGACAGCACTCTCCAGAGGGTGAGGGCCTCAGGTAAGCACCTCTCCATGGAGAGACAAAGCTCAGGCCCCAGCAAACCCTGAGCATTTCACAAGCACGGTTGAGCTCATGATGCTGGTGGCTTGATCTGCAGCTCTACTGCTGTTCATCAGTGAACTCCACTTTGGGTAAAACCTGCAGTATAATACAGAGCAGTAACTCCCTTGTGGGAAAAATGTATGCAGATTTCAGTATGGTAGAGCATTCCTTGAGGCATATTTAATTTCTCTCATTAGACAGGATTATTCATATTTTATGCACTTTTTACCAATGTTATCAGAATAGTACCGACTATCAGAGGACACTAATAGTGAACATGTGTGTAACAGAAGTCTGAGTGCCCCAGGGATACATGGATAGTGTGGGCACTGATGACACATGTGTGTGGCACACACAGACACACATACACAATGATCTCCATGAATCAACCTCAGGTTGCTTGCATGATTTGGCCTAGGGATGGTGGAGTGAGAGTTTAGGGTTAGAATTCAAACCCAAGTCTCTCTTATTCTTTCCACTACTTGG
The DNA here is from genome assembly GCA_004027455.1 of Hydrochoerus hydrochaeris. Classification (NCBI taxonomy): domain Eukaryota; kingdom Metazoa; phylum Chordata; class Mammalia; order Rodentia; family Hydrochaeridae; genus Hydrochoerus; species Hydrochoerus hydrochaeris. The sequence goes on along the minus strand of PVLA01010154.1, from coordinate 56,512 downwards.
AAAATCCTATTTCTACACTGAGTCAACACCCTCAACAGCCTGACTCTGGGAGTTACTGTGTCCCTTGAAAAACACAGCTGTGGAAAGCCAATGAGTCATCATTTTAATCCCTTTAAGTAATATTCCTTTTGCCTGATCACTGTGGGGACTTTGAAACTATTTTTTAAAAAGAAAAGTGTCTGTTTGATTTCAATAATTCATTCTAAACAAATTCCTCTCTCAAAGCCAAAAACCAGTCTCTATTTGTATGGGAAAAAATGGCCATCTATCAAGTTCATCAAAACCAAAAAAGATTTACAGAAACCTACAACTTATCATTAGTGTATTATATTTGAGACTTTACTTGTGAGTTCACTTTTCTTTTTTGTTGCAGGAAAGCATATAGAGGGATGAATAAGTAGAAGATTGTAGTAGAGTTAAAAAATACAGAAGTTCTTTGTCATCAAGTAGAAATAGTCCAGCCAGGGTAGCAGTGTAGGGAAAACGCCACATGCAGAATCTTGCTGATATGGCTTGGGCTTGTGCTGAAGATGGAACTGCTTCCCAGCTAGGTTCTCAGGGACTCTTTGGGGCTGGGAGGTGCAATGACCATGTCCAGTCCACAGCCAGGGCTGAGTCTCCGGTCTCTGGATCCCTGCTGAGTCTGACAGTAGATATCTTTTGGAGCAAGCAGAATTTTCTTGGACACAAATTTCTACCCTGTTTATCTGCCAAGTCTATTACTGACCCACCCATCAGTGCCATCCCTCATCCATGCAAACCTCAGGGTCTCACTGGTCTCTGCAGACCATCATGTAAATCTTCCTCAGCCTTGGAGATGCAAAACCCACTGGTATATTTTGGCTCTCTAATTCAAGAGTTCAACAGGGAAAAAGTCTGCTCTTTGCAAGTGGCCATGTATCTTAGGTCTTCTTAGCACACCATCTGGTTCTCTTAGCCAACTTTAAAACATTCTTTTAGGGTCTGGTGTTTTAAAATTCTCTAATACATTAATCATTTAGCTGCATTCTATATAGCTTAATCAGTAAGATGTCAGCTGTGGAGAACCTGATTAAAAAACACAAAATTGGAGTCCTTCTAGTCAATAAATGGAAATAGTTTCCACTTTTCGCTCATTGTATGAGAACCACATTTGTTGCTTTGCTTTTTTGCACAGCAGCCAATGATTAAAGCTGCTCTCTCTTGGGAAGAACAGCAAGATTTGTCTGATCCTGTGCATTTGTTGGCTGCTGGTGGGATCCTTATATAAAAGTGCTGTCTCAATGTCTGAGACAGTGCCTGGCCTACGGTGGTTACAATGAATATGTGTCACTTGAATGAGTGCCAATTAGTATCAAATACACAATGTTCACCTAAGAAAGTCATATCAACTTTCACTTATCAAAAAAATAAATTGTGCCAATGGAGTGAAGAAGAATGGCTCATATGTTAATTTTAGTGCTCACTTAACAGAGAGATAGGATGAATCTGTGGTTGGAAACATCTCTACGGACCCCTTAGAGAGAAGAACATTTATACTCCTGTTTATCCATTGGTCATACAACCTTTATAAAAGTTCTGGGTTCTGTGGAAAATCTTATCCTTAACTAGGACCAATAATAGGTCCTGAGGGCACTGTAAGGCAGTAAAGCAGATCAGAGATTGCTTCTTTTAGATATGGCTCAGTTCCATGGTGCTGTGACCATAAAGTTGCTATGGGGAGCTTACTTGTGTAGATACTCAATAAAAGTCTGTTTAGTGAATGAATGAATGAATGAATGAATGGATGGGTTGCCTTTTGTCTTTGTTCACTTCAAGGAATCTAACTGGGTAGAATCTTTAGCTGGAGAGAGAGAGAGAGAGAGAGTGCTAAATGAGCTCCAATCTCTTTCCAACCTCAATCCCTGAAAAAACAAGTAGCCTTAAAAGCTTGGTGTAGGAAGAGAATTTGAAAGGAAGTGAAATAAAGGGGTGGGGGGAAAAATAATATTAAACATCACACATACACACACTCAGACATACACTCAAGGAGGGGGGCACTGATTGCCCCATAGATTGGGGACTTAAATTTTGTTTGCCACAACCAATCACATCATCTGTCTTCAGATCAGCATTCGTTCTCCCAGTTAGCTGACCACTGGATATTCCATTTAAGACTGAAGGTGTTTGTTGAACTCTGCATGGTGGGTGTTAGAGTGAAATCGACCTACTGTGCTCTCAAATTTTGTGACACAGTGTCTGAAATAGCTGAGCAATTGCCTTCCTTCCATAATCCTCACAGACATTTGCATATCTTTGTGTGTGGGCACTGAGGCTTGGTCCCAGCTCCTGTTGGGACTGAAAGTGGGTGGGAGTGACAATCCTGGTTTGTGTGCTGGGCCGAGGGAGCTCCTGCTCACCCTCTTCCTGTTTTTCTTTGAATGCTATCCTCAAGTTGGGTGGGCTCAAAACACTTTCAGAAAATTTCCACTGCTCTGCCGTTTCCTCAGCTACTCTGTCTCTCCTTGTGGAGAGAAGTCGGCAGCAATGTGGGTGGAGAAGGGAAAACTGAGAGAAATATAGTGCAGGGATTAGCTGTGTGGGCTGTGCAGAGAGAAGCTGTGCACTGAATGACAAATCTGTGAGACTCAATACTTCACAAAGTCATCCAGGCTGAGCTTCCTGCTCTTGGCCCCCTGGCCCTGTGGAGGGGCTCTGGGTGCTGATCCCTAGGAGAGCATTGTCGGAGAAAGCCAGGCACCTAAGTGCTGGGCTTACTTTGTTCTGCTCCTTGCTCATGGGGCTGACCTGGCTGAGCAGGAGCAGAACAGCTAGATGGTCCAGCTGGGGACACGCCACCCCTTCCGGGTGGTAAGAACTGATACTGCCGGGGGAGGATCCAGAAAATGCCTGAGCAGATGTGGGGGGGCATCAACATTTGTGTCTTTTTAAGATGCTTTCTTATTAAGCTTTCAGTGGATAGGTGACAACTGACCAGCAGTCAAAGCAAGCAGTTTGACCTTCTCTGCCACCGCTGGGCAAGAAGCACCTCATTCCTGCTCTGTGCTTGCTTCACAGGGTGATGCAGGGTCACTGATATGATTGGTCCACGGCTCATGGGATCCTAAAGAGTTAACCACTGCTTTTTCCTTGGAATTACTTTCCTGGTCCAAGTTATACCACCCTGTGTGGGAGCCTTTGCCTATGAAACTGAATCCCCACTGCTCCCGACCCAGCGTTCTTGGCATTTAGTTTTTCTAAATGAAATTTTTCTTCCCAAATGAATCTAATTTGACTTTGATCATTTAAAAATCTCATACATTTTCTGGTTATACAGTAAAGTCTCACTCAATGGAAACCCACCTGTCTCTTCTAACCTGAGCTCTGTCAGTTGCCAGCAGTATTTAAATCCACAATAAAATACCGAGATGAAATAGAACCACTGCATTAGCCCTGTGAGAACAAAAGCTGGAGGAGCTGGTGGGGAGTCTGCCAGAATGAGCAGGACCTCTGTGGGACAGGGCATACAAGCCTGAACTTCAGGGCAGTGCAAGTGAGAACTGGAGAGAAGTGGGGAGAGCAAGAGGGGAGGAAGGAGATTGCATAACTCATCTGTTAAAAGAAGGCATAAAGTTTCACCAAGAGAAACAATTATATTTCTTGACATTCAGCTCTAAAATGAAATTCTCATGTAGATCTTTAAATGAGGGCCATTGAACAAGATAATAGCGATTGTCTTTAAGAGCAGTTTTACAAAAGATGGCGGAAACACTGCCTATGGCATCATTTTTATTTGGGGTCTCAGAGAGTCACCAATCCTCACAGCAGGTCTGTGGGGGGCAGCGGTTGCTCTATCCCTGACTGGGAGGGAAGCAAAGCTTTGTGACCCTAGAGGAGCGAGTGTTGCCCAAGGTGCGCTCTGCTCGCAGTGTGCAGAACCTGGAGATGACTAGCTGGCTGCTCTGGGTCCTGCAGACGTGATTAAATATCCAGTTGCATATTTAAAACTACTTAGTCCTGTGCTGGGCGTTGCTATGCCTGCAGGCTGCCCTGGAGTGGTGGCACTGGATCCTCCGGGTTGTTGGTACCCAGGCCATGCTTCCTCTCAGGAGGATGTGTGCTTCTATCCACGATTTGGATGTAAAAGGGCAGGGAACAGCTACTCCATAATTGCCAACCCGTGAATTACCTTAAACACATGGCTCCTTCCTCCTCTCCTGCTCAGTTAATGAATTATTGCATTCCTAGAGACACTACTTTGCAATGTTCAAATTCGGTTCTGTTAACACATTTAACCAACTCCTGGACTTGTTTCTCACACGGTAATGTAACTCTTAAAAGCTAGTCATTTATGCATACATATAAATTCAACTAAATTAACATGTATGCATACATATTTATGATACAAATTCAAAAGATACTATACAAAAAAGGAATATGGTGAAAATTAATTTCCTTTGTACCTGGATTTTATCTTTCCAGAGGCTGTTACAGTTACCTGGTGCAGAGCTATCCTTTCAGATGATCTGCACACACACAAGCATCATTTGTTGTTTTTTAACAAATGACAGCATATTATATATATTTTATTGCTTTTTCTTGCTTAAAATACACATTTGTGAATGTACTATATTAATACGTATAGAACTGCTTCAATTTTTACAGAAGATCCCATTGTATCCTATTTTAAGAATATAATTTAACTTATCTGACCAGTTAAGAGGTAAATTGTTCCATTTTCTTGCTATCTCAATGCTGCAGTAAACATGTTGCATATATAATTTCACATGTGTGCAAAAATATTTGCAGAATGACTGGTTAAAAGGTGTGCACACTTGGTATTTTGATAGATGTTACCAGAAAATCTCTGTAGAGGCCACAGCTGTTTATACTCCATTGAGCAGTGGTTCTTCATAAACTTGCCTGCACATGGGATGATGTAATTTTCAGTCTTTGATAGGTATATGATGGAGTCTTATTATGATTTAATGGCACATGTCTATCATTGGGTTGAATGTCTTTTCCTATATGCAGGGCCATGCACTTCCTTTATTTGTTTTCTCTTTTTCCTGTTAGATTGTGACACTTTTTTGTACTGATTTATAGGCGCTCTTATTTTTCTTATTTTTAAGGAAGCTTACTTTCATGTGTGATGTGAGTTGCAGATCTTTTTGTGAATATATTTTGTCTTGCATAATTTTTAATGTTAATTTAGTTGAATTTATATTTTTTAAAATAGCTTTTAGTTTTTGTGTAATATTTTTAAATGTTCTCTCTCCATATATGGGCATTTGCATATATATCTTATCATGTGGATATTTTATCATCTGGAGTTTATTTCAATAGGAAGTATGAAGTAGAGATAAAAAAAAAATTTTTTTTTAACCATGGCTATCCAGCTGCCCTAAAAGAAAACTCATCATTTTCTTCTTGTGCTCTGAAATGCTTTGTATATTCAAGCATATTGTACTCAAGAGACCTTGGCTTTGTCCCTAGCCTTATAATCTGTCTCATACACCCAATTACTTATGCCCCAGTACCATATTGTTTGTATTAGTATAACTTTACAATTTAGATTTCTTAGCAGGTCAGGCAGCCACTTTGTGACTTTTTTTCAGTTTATATTTTACATTATTTTGTGAATCAGCCTGTGTGGCTTCCTCAACTAGCTTGTACCTAACAACTTTTATTCTTAGAGATATTGTTAAATGTGTAAATTAACTTAAGAAGAATGGAAATTTTTGTGATGTTGCATTTTCCCATAGAAGAATTCACCTTTATTCAAATCTTTTGTGTTTTCCCATCTGCAAAACATTCTGTGTGTAAAGCTTATGCATTTTTATGTTTGTTGCTATGCTTCATAAGTTCTTTTTTATTCTGTCTAGTCATATTTGAAGGCTTTTGAATTCATGTATTAGTTTTATGTCTAGTCATGTTACTATAGTCTTTTATGTAAGAGTTTTCAGCTGAGTTTCTTGGGTTTCTGGGAAATAGTTGCATCATGTGCAAATGGTAATAATTTTACCTCCTACCTCCAAATATTTTTAACCTCCTTGATCTCTCTGACTCAGTGGAAATGCTTTTCATAGTTTTCCTCATAAACATGGTGTCCCTCATGGCTTATTACTTCCTGAAAATCCTTCTCAGTTTTCCCTGTAAGTGATTCCTACCCCATTATCTATGGTTAGTTGTGATGAACTTACCTGAACTTACCTTTACAAAAACTAAAGATCAAAAGGGCTCAGGCTAGGGAGGCCTTACTTCCATTGAGCAGCCATCAGCCTTCTGGTGGCTTCCACCCCTTTCGGCTCAGAAACAAGAGAGGTGGCCACCACCATCTCACTTACATGGTAGACCTGGGGACTTCTGAGATGATGGGTCTTCTCTAACTCATTTCTCTCTGCTTCACACTATTGGCACTTAACAAATGTCCTGTTTGTTACTAAGGAGAGAGGAACAGGCTGAGAACCCTTTGAAACTCTGTGACCCCAGAGCCATTAGCTTCACCCACATATAGACTTTGCCAGCCAATGTGTGGATATGTCAGTTTCAGAGTGTTCCTCATACTCATCCCTGGAGTCTCCACAGATGATGCCATCTCCTCCTACTGTGCTACTTGTAGGGAGAATCCTACATGTATGAACCAAAACAAGACCATTTGGTTCCTTCCTGTCTTTTGAATTGTATTTCTGGCTGCAGATTCTAATTATGACCTCAGTCCCATCATTTACGAATCTAATACTAAGTACCAGCTATTTAACTCTGGTTCCACTTGCAGTCTGATCACTTACCCCAGTCTGGCTGGGTGTTCCATGAATCTGAATTCTGATATAGATGAGGCAAAGCTCATTATAAGTCATGTGGATTCCATTGCAGTTATGACAAGCTTTTGTTTCTGAAACAAGAAAGTCGTAATCTTCAGATCATGAATTCTGAAAAAATTTTAAGTGTTTTATTTAAAGACAGGGACAGCTGACATGCAAACTTGGGTGACATGTAAGTGAAGTTGGGCAGGATAAGTAGACATGGCAAGGAACCATTTGTTCCTGACCTATTTGTCTTTGTTTTTAGTGCTGGAACATCAGATGGGAACCCTTGTCATCAGTGAAACACCACCACATTTTGTGTTTCTTTTGTTTTTATGCCCGGCATTTTATTTTACAGATTCAGTGAAGGCACTGTGCATGTTTGTTGAAGTTGCATGACCTGTTTCATGCACTGAAGGCAGGATCTGATTGTATATTTTGGTTCTGATGCCGTGTAAAATCTTTATTCTTTGCCTGAGTAAAGCATATATCCATGATATATAAGGAATTTCCTCCTTGACAGACTTTATAAATCTTGAGAGTGAACCCTTCCCCTCAAACAGCATCCTTGGCATTTAACAAGTGGATGGGTACAAAATGATGCCTATGTGTTCTATTGAGTGTCTAGAGCTGCAATTCCTCATCCTTCCTTTCTGCTTACCCCTTAGGCTTCAGGGCAATAGGCAGAGACAAGGCTTGGAAACATGGTTAAGTGATCAGTAAATATTTACTTAATGATTGAAGGAAGTCTGGAATTCAGTTCAGGCTGAGTATGCTTATTGAGACAGTAATTCATTATTAATTATAATTAATCTTCATTGGAAATATTACTTATCTATTTAAAGAACATATGCACTACATCTGCCTTAGAATAATATTCTAGATACTAGTCTGGAATTACATTGTCAATCTTAAGACCTGGTTTTTCATTAAGTAACTACAGCATAATTAGTGTCAGTGGGCACATGGCTCAATTTTGCCCCTCTGTTCTCGGTGCTCTATGGAGGGCTGGTCAGAAACTAGGTGGGTTTAGAAATAGCAGCCAGGATTGTTTGAAGGGTTTGTCCCAACCTTTCCCCCATTGGCAATGAAGGGCAGGCACAGGACAGTTCCAGGCCACTCTCTGTCTGCACTCAAGATCACTATGAGTGTTGTGAGTGGGTTGAGATTTTTATTCAGGTCACTTTTTTTAAAAATTTAAATAGAAAAACATGAAAAGTGTAGAAATAATACAGAATTTCAAAAAAAAGATAAACAGTAAGAAATCACTAGTTGATAAATTACATATTGTTCTCTTAGAAATAGTTGTTCAAGTTACAAAAATTAAAGCATACGAAGTAGATATTGAAATAGTGAGACTGTACACAGCTATTCATGCATGAGTCTCTACATGTATTTCTATCCTTTCTGTATTAGAGGGAAAAACAAAACATAGCAAGACAAAACAAAACAAATTCCCTATAAAAACATGAAACCAAAAAGTCATATAAAACCACAGTACAAGGTGATCTACAATGGTTACTGTGTTGTCTCTTATTCAGTAGAAATGTCTATATCATCAGGCATAATTGAATATAGCAGTATAATTGAATATAGTAATACATAACAATATTAGTAAAAATAAAACATTGTAGACAGTATAAAACTTCAAAGGCAGGTAGTAATCAAACCAGAGTAGATAGTCTAGTGAATCTTATCATCTTCAGTGTAGTTGCCTATACTCTCAGACTTGATGCTATCAATCATAACAGCTTTGGATAAAATCTATCAATACAAAACAGCGATCCAACAAACCAGATTCAATTATCAGTCATGGTAATACAGAGCTTCAGATTAAGTTAATGGGAAATTAAGGATGATTACCATACTATATCCTGCTGTTTTCAGGATAACTGTCTGTGCCCTCAAATCTAGTACAAGTAGACAAACTGAAGCATAATATAATCCATTTAAGCAGAGTGGTGTGAGTGATGTGGGTTTTAAATCCTGGTGCACTAATATCCTCTGCCTTCTTTTTTTAGGCTATTCCTCCTCTTTTACTCCCACAGGGTGCTGCACATTTTGGGTACCACCAACTCCCCTCAGTTTTTACATTGGGGGGGCAACCTGCTTTTTACCTAAGTGATTCCAAACCTTCTCACTCCTGAACTTGATTGCTAGTTGTGTTCCTTTACCTACAAAAGCCTCAAGGTTTTCCTTCGTTATAGCTGAGTAGTTCTCTACTGCACATAAGTATCCTGTCTTTCCATCCTATCTGCAGGTGGTGGTTGAGTTGCCCCTATTTCTCTCTGGGTCCCTATCACATAGAGCATTGTTTTCTCATATTTGATTTTTCAGTCCACAAACCCTCTTTCAGGTTGATTATAGTTCCTATACAGAACATCTCAATGGACCCTACCTCCTGATCTACTCTGCCTGTCTTTTTTTTTTTTTAGTGTATCAAGGCCATCTATGTTAAAGATTATAGCCAATCTTCTCTGCCTCATTTCTGCTATGCTATTTTTCTGCCTTTGTTTGTCTACTTTTCTCCATTCTACTGCCTGCCCCACTCATTGAGGCCTTTCTGCCACTGTTCCTAAAATCCTGGAATTTTTTTTCTCTCTCTAGAATGTCCTTCAGTATTCTCTGTAGGGTTGGATTGGTGGTCACAAAGTCCCTCAGTTCCTCTTTGTCATGGAAGAATCTTGTTTCTCCATTAATTTCTAGTGACAGTTTTGCAGGGTACATCAATCTGGGCTGGGGGTTATATATAATTTGCTCCAAGCTCTTCTTGATCTGATGCCTGTGTTGAGAAGTCTTTTGTAATCTTGATGGGCTTTCCTTTATAGGTAATCTGTTTCTTTTCTCTGACAGCTTTTAATATTCTGTTTTATACTGAATTTCTGGTATCTTGATTATTATGTGTCTGGGTGTGGCTCTGTTTTGGTTGTAGGTGGCTGGAGTTCTGTATGCCTCACATAACTGAATATCATTTTCTTTTCCCATGCTTGGGAAGTTTTCCTTAATTGTTTCTGTGAATAGCCTTTGTAATTCACCTGTTTTTATTCCTGCTTCTTCGTTCACGTTTCTTATTCTTAAATTATAGATTCTCTTGTCTTCTAGCCTTTGTATTGTTACTGCCTGTTTCCTTGTTATTTTTAAGAGATCTTTCCTTTCATGATCACACATTGCAAACTTGTCTTCAAGTTTTGATAGTCTATTCTTAGTTTCTTTTAAGCAGTTTTGCCAGCTTTCAATGGAGTTTTTAATTTCCTGGTAGTCTCTTTGAATCTGCTTCATGTATTCTAGATTTTCTTTATATTCTTTATTGAATGTTTCCTTTTTTTGTGTTCCTCCCTTCTTCTATCTGTGTCTTCTTGAGAGGTGCTTAGCATTTCTTTTATTAATCTACTTATATCTTGCTTTACCTGATTTAATATTTCATTTTTAAGCTCATCTACAATGTCCTGAAGATATCTCTTAATGTCCATTGAAGCCATGTCTGATGTTGCATGTTTGCTGCCCTCAATCGCTTTTTTTTCCCTCCTGGATCAGTATTCTCAGAGTTTTGGTCTGGGGGCTTTTTCTTGTTTCTCTCTCTTGTCATGTTTTTGGTTTCTTCGATATAGGTGTATAGTGGAGGTCTCAGTCCCTTTCCTTGTTGGTTATGGTTCTTCTGAAGCATGCTGGTGAGGGATTTCTGCCCTCTCTTGTTTGCTCTTGTCACTGAGGTGTAAGCAGTGGCTGCATATGCTCCCCTCTGGGCCAGTCAAACTTCAGGGGCCTTCACCAGGTTAGTGTGTGCTAGGTGTAGGGAATTGGTTTGAAATGGCTTATTTGGTCCCAGCCAGGGGTGTGGCCCAGGCCAAGCAAATCCCATGAATCTGCTCTGGGGAGGGAGCAACCAACTGAAGTCACTGTTGTTCCTAGTTCAGGCTCCTCCTGCCCGATTCCAACATGTCACCCATTTGGTTGCACCTTTCCCATGGCGGGGTCTTATTCCCAGCACTGACCATGGACTAGTGAAGGTCCCTTCGCCAGCTCCACTCTCCACTGGGCTCACCAACCCCGACTTTAGCGCAGCTGTGACTCCTGTAAGTTGCGGAGGGAACAAGTCCAGGCAGCTCTGCAGGTCACAGTGGGTTGAGGTGGGTTGCAGCAGGTGCCAGTTTGGACGGCTTGGCAGGTCGTAGTGAAAGTGCTGTGTCTGCTAATTTTAGCTGTTCCAGCTGTAGCCCCGAGACTTTATGTTTGACAAGCTTTCTTCATTTTAATTTCTTCCTGTGTCAAGAGGATCCATCTCCCTCTATCTGGATCTCTCCAGGATGTTTTATTCTGGCACATGAGTTGTTTCTCCCCAGGAGAAGTATTTTGTTGTTCACTGATCTGCCATCTTTAGCTCCTTGTCAGGTCACTTTTTTTTTGAGCCATGATACATTTTTATTTTTCTAATTCCCTATGCTATCTCTAAGGTAGATTTTGAGATGTTAAATAAGTCAACAGAAGAAGTGTAAAATCACCCCAGAGAGAGAGAGAGAAGGAAAGGGAAAGGAAAGGAAAGGAAAAGAAAGGAAAGGAAAGGAAAAATTAAACTGCCTGAGAACGAGCCTACAGGGAGTTATGCTGTGATTTTCATTATTTTTACCGATTGCCACACAGCACAAGTCTCCCAGACAGGTTCTCAAGGAGCTGGGCTGGGGTTCTTTGATTACGGGAAGCCTGGTTTGTAGCTTTAGCAAGGATGGAGGTTTGCAGAAAGAGTCCTCCCTGCTGTCAGGACTCCAGCCCACGATATCCAGTGGATAAAAGACAATGGGGAGAAAAAGCACAAAACTCTTCCAGGTCAGTGCACCTGAGAATCCTGTGGGCTTCCTCAGTAAGGTCACTTGTACCACAGCATACCTGTCCAGCCCGCTGCCAGCAGTTTCTTTTAATATAAATGGATCATCTGAAAAGAGCAACTTTAGGCCAGATTTGATGGGACATGCCTGTAGTCTCAGCACTTAGGAGGCTGAGGCAGGAAGGTCACTGTGAGGTGGAGGCCAACCTGATCCACATGGTGACTTCTGAACTTGACAGTGAAACCCTGTCTTGAAAAGACTAAAATAAATAAATCAATAAAAATATCAACTTTAAGAATTTTTTAAGGGAATGTTAGAACTGTTTCCTTGCCAAGACTGTTTGTTTTAAAAGATACCAGCCTTTTAAAAAAATCTTTGTATCCTAAATTGGTTTAGTATTATCTTGCTCTGAAAGGCTGTGTCACACCCAGGGATGGACAGCAAACCACTGGTCCTCTGGAAAATGCATCTCCCGCTATCCTAAACCTGGCATCAGTAAAGAACTCCAGAAAAGCAGAATTTAAAATAAAAGAAGACAACTTATTTGCAGGTGGAGAAAGGGGGAAAGAGAGATGTGACAGACAGCTACTCTGGATGAGTGGGAGTATTTGAAGGTGAAACACCTGAGGACTTCTGTCCTCAGCTCCTTTGTGTTTAGGGCTGGTGACGTCTCCCAGCCCCTTGGGCTCCTGGAAGTTAGCATCTTCCAATGGGCTCTCCAGCCGTCTTGGGTCCTAAGCTGCACACCTCTGTCTGCATTGTGTCTGGCTGATTTCTTCCTGCCCTTCGTGGGGTGTGTGTGTGCGTGTGTGTGTGTGTGTGTCTCACAGAAAGGTAGCGCAGAGTTAGTGACTGGGTAAAGGGCACGTGAGTGCTTTATGTGTTGCATAAGAGTTCTCAGGCGGCTGCCCCTTATCTCCTCCGCATTCTGTCAGGTGGGTGACGGGGGCTGGTTACCTGGGCCTGTATGTTTCTGGCTTCCTCAGTGTTAACTCTTCTGTGTTACCTGGCATCTCCCTCAGTCTAGCTTCTTTTCTTCTCTTTTGTCTTTCTAATTGCTCTAACTGCAGAGTCTACCTGGAGAGGCAGAAATTGCTTTTAGTAAATTTTCCTATTGATTTTTAATAAAGTTCAAGGAGGTCCTATTTTATCCTTTTTCCTGCCTATGACATTTCCTACATTCTCAGCCAGAAAATGTGTAGAGAGAAAAATTAATAAAATAAAGGAAATATAAAGGAAATAATATATTCTTGGAATTACTATTCACAAAATCCCTAGATTTTTTTTTTTTTTGAAAAAAATGTTTAACAGATGTCTGGTTCTTTTGCAAATGGACAAAATGTAGTATTTGGCCTCAGTCTTGCATTTTGAAAGGAACATAATGGACACAAGTTGACAAGCAGAAATGACTTGGTAAAGAACCTTAGTGGACAGTGACCAGTTTTCTGTATCTAGCTTGCTAACTCCAGTGATCACAAAAGGGAAGAAAATAAGTTATTTGATGTTAATAAAAGATGTGTATTCTGTGTAGACTAGAAATATGAGTCGTTTAGAACATGACATTCTAGTTAAAATTGTTTTCCCTTTGTGTTTAGGTCTTTCTCTGGAATTAAAGGACTCCAGCTGAAAGTCAACCTCCAACCCAATGCTAATTACTTGTTTTATGTGAGAGCCATCAATGCATTTGGGACAAGTGAACAGAGCGACGCTGCCCTCATCTCCACCAGAGGTGCATTTTCCTTCATGGGAGCATTCATCCCTTCCCTCCTGCAACCCCAGAAGTCATTTAGAGGGCAGCCTCAGATAGCACCCAGCCTGCTGCCAGTTGAGGGTTTTGTCCCAAGACAAAGACAGGTCAAGGGTCAGATGTTTCCATTATCTTTTGGTTTAGAAGGTAGCGGTGATGGCCCAGTTGAGAGAAGCGGATCGGGCCTGACCTGGAGATGCGCCCGAGCCCTCCAGGGGTCAGAAATTTCCGGGGTACTCTGTGTCTCCCTCGCCATCTGCTGCTGTCCATGAGCATGGGGCGCTGCGTGCACAGGGAGGAGGACAGTTCTAGCAGGTCACACTGTGAGGCCTGTGAATGAGTCTCCAGTCTTGTTCTGTTTATTCCAGTATGTAAGAATTAATGTGTAACTCAAAGCAGTGATAAAATTGTTCAATGACATTTGGGGAAAATATCCATATGATGCCAACAACAACAAAATGTTTGGCTGTTCTCAGTTACTGTCAAAGGAGGTGAGAAATGAAAAGGTGATCATTTTGTTAGCTTATCCCAGATACAGGGATGGCACAAGACTGAGAGGGGCACATCACTCATTGCCCCAGGCCTGGGCCTTGTTTGGGATGCAGGCGGGGCAGCCTGGTGTCAGAGATGAGGGCTCCCCCCACACCCACAAGTGTGCTCCCTAAGGGCACCCAGAAGGGGTGGGTGCTGACTCGGTGCCTGGGAGGGCCCTGTGCCCACAGGTGAAGGAGCGCTCTCCATGGCCCCACAGAGCCAGCCTGTAGCACAGGTAGAGGTGGCTGCCCGCACAGGCCCCTCAGCCGAGTGACGTTTTCAGCTGTGGATATGAGGACACTGTAGAGGATTCTGACGTCGGGGGAAAGGAAGGCCAAAACCCAAACTGTGGGGCTTGGCCTGGCGCTGGACACTGTGCCAAAGTTACCCGACTTTCTCACCCATCCTAGGAACCAGATTCCTGCTGCTGAGAGAGACAGCTCATCCCGCACTGCACATCTCCTCCGATGGGACAGAAATCAGCTTCTGCGAGAGGAGGCGGCTGACTGAGTAAGAGAAGAGCACGGCTGGGTCCTCTGCAAGGACTCCTGGTGTACAGGGCATGCCTGAGTGTGGCGTGAGCACAAACACAATGTGCACACAGCATGGGGCACTCAGAGCCACTGCAGGGGTAGGAGTGACAGGAGCAGTTCATAGCTTGAAGCAAGTGTCAGTGTTTTATTGGGTCTAAGCACAGCCAGTTTCGTTTAAAACACTGGCTGTGTTAAGGTATCATCTCTGATTCACTGAAAAACATAGGTTCAGTAATAATTCTATTATTTTCAATAACAAATCAGATTTTGTATCAATAACTTGAAATGGAGAAGCAGGGAATCTGAGTTCATATTCCTTCCAGGGACTCTCAGCCCACAGTAGTTCTTCCAAAAGGAACATTAAAGAAAAGACTCAAAAGCTGAGGATGGGGTGAAGAGTGAGCTGAAACTTGCCTGTAGCCTATCTTGGTTATTTTGAGAGTCAAAATGGCCAAATGGGAAAATATGGAAAATCCCCAGCATGCTCCTGTGGGTGCCAGGGCGACCAGGGAAACTTCGGGTGCCCTTGGGGCAGGACTTGCACCGTGCCTGCCGGGATGCTTCTGCCATCTGTGGCTCCACAGAGGGCTTCCTGCTCCAGGAGATGGCCAAACCCTCACTGATCTTGATCTGTGCGAAAGAACTCACTATTGCAGAGTCATTAGCCAACTACTCAGTTGGGAACTGTCAAACAGCAGTCCTGTCTCAGGTATCGCTGAGTCTTCAGAATCTGGCATGAACCCTGGCACATTGTGAGTGCTAAATATATATGCATGAATTGTTTTGGAAAAAAAAAAAGATTCAAGAAATAAATTGGGCTTTTTTAGGTTTCTCAAAAAAAATAAAAAAGAAAATAATTTGGCTGGAGGTTGGCAGTAGTTCATAGATGACTGATGAAAACTGTAATATATTTTATAGAATTTTGTTTACTTCTTATTAACCTGAAAATTAGCTCATAAATATCAAGCAGCCGGGCTCTGCTCCAGGGACTGAGGCGTATCTAGAGCCACCTCTCTGAAATGAGATTGCTGGGGAAAGATGAGGAAGTGAGATACACTTCTTTCCCTTGCATTAATCATTTTTTCATCTGGCAAAGAGAAGAGGGAGAAGGTGCTGACTGAATATAAACTCCAGTGAAATTAAAAATGCCTCCTTGCTGTCTCAGCCATTTCTAAGCAAAATTGAGCAAATCATGCAAACAAGGCCACCCTCCGCAGTGGGGCCTGCCTGGTTTTGCTGCACTGCACCCTGGTAAGGACAGCTGCGATGAGACTAAAAGCCAGTGGACTGATCTCTCAGGGAGAATTTGGAGGACAGAGTCATGAAGGGTGGGCCCCACCCCCCACCCACCTGCGCAGGGCCACCTCCACAGGCCTGCCCAGCCTTACCAGCAAAGAGCTGCACCTTGGGTGGTCACTGTGGCCAGGAAGTGTAAGAAGCCTATGGAGATTCAATTTTTTTTCAAGTCTTGGAAGAATACTTTGCCAGTCAGCTTCTCACTTCTCCCTAAAAGCAGAGATCGCACCATTTCTTTTCTTCTGGCCATTATTCTAGTGGTTCCAGTTCCTAGCTCCTTCCGGTAAAGGCAGTGAGCCATATGTGCAGGCTGTGTAAGCCAGTGGACAAATGGCAAATGTGTGTTCTTGTTGGGGTGAGGAATATAGGGAACAGAGAATGACTTGAGCCCGTTCCAGCAGTTTCTGAAGGTGAAATTCTGGGTAAAGGGAGTGTGAAGTGAATGTGGCTGCTCAGGAGGAAAGGGGTGGAGATTCCCATGCTGAACTTAATTTGATCAACTTTGCTTGCAGAATCCCATCTGTGCTGGGTGAGGAGCTGCCTGCCTGTGGCCTGCATTACTGGGAAACCACCGTTACCAACTGCCCTGCTTATCGACTTGGCATCTGCTCAAGCTTGGCGATGCAGGCCAGGGTGCCGGGACAGGGGGAGACCTCATGGTATATGCACTGCTCAGGGCCACAGAGGTAAGCTGGCACCCTGTCTCTCCTCATGTTATCCAGTGACCCCACCTAGTAAGAAACATTGCCCCTGCCCAAGCTCTGAGCCAACTAAGAGTGATATTGGGTCAAATACACGGAGACTGAATTATTGCTGTGATTACTGAGGAAGGTGGTTTTACAGAACATGGCCCATACCTAAAGACGAGAATTTCTTATACAGAACACTCCTATTGGGCAGACAAACCCAGCCAGAAGTCTGGTGGGGTCCATTTCCCTCCCTGCAGAGCGGAGCTGGTCCCTGAAGAGGGAGAGGTGGGGGCAGCTGGGCTACATATGGCCAGTTTTTCTTTCTAAACTCACCCTAAGGTAGAAAGATGCCACCAGGTGATGGTAAAGGGCTCTCTCTGAAGACAGAAATCCTCAGAGGGAGGAAGAGGGGGTCTCCAGCACTTCTCCAGGCTCTGGTCTGTACCAGGGGTTGGCAAACTACTGCCCATGGCTGGCATTTCCAAGGAAGGGATTCTGGGGAACACTTGGGGAGGTGGGAAGGTACAGCCAGGAAGAGGGAGCCAGGAAGCCTTTGTTTTATGGGTGACACATTCTTCCTTGGAGCATGAGCACTTCTGTCCGCCAAGGCTTCTCTAAGGGCTCTGGCTACACTGCTGTGCCCATCGTTGCCACGTGAAATGCTGTGTGGCTGCAGCTTCCAGAACCATGCAGTGTTCTGTCAGCCTTCTCATTTATAGGCGTTCAAAGGTCCTCGACCATCTGTGCGTCTCATGTCCTGCCTTCTGAACCTTCCTCCTTCCTCCTGAGCTTCTCTCTGCATGAAGCTGCTGACTTGTCATCCCCCAATGCTTGAATTTCTGGGCCTTGGGACAATATCACATACAGGTCTGAAGGTCCCTGGTTGCTGTTACCTGTGCCCTTCCCCAGATCCCAGCCCTCAAATGGCCCGAGTGCGCCCCTCACACACAGACCTGTTCTACAGAGAGCTTTCTCACCCATCTCTGCTCTTGTCTTCTGTCTCTCATTTCTTCCTTTCTCTTGATTTCAGAGCCTCATTCTCAGTTTCTAAGTCTGTTAGGAGAAAGCCTAAATGTCTATCTTTCTGGCAATTAAGCATGTCAGAAAAGGTCAGCAATTTCTTCCTCTCAGCCCTGCCTCCAATTACCTTTCACAGCCACAACAGTGTGCTAAGTGTGTGGGGTAGAGACTGAGCAGTATGTGCCGTGACTGCGGTTTTCAGCCCTCATCCACTTTCCTGTCTGCTCTGTGTGGTGTGGGTTCGTTCCTCTGCTGTCCTTCGTGTTCGTTCCAGAGACGCACTAGATATACAGATATTCCCCCAGGAACATGTGTTGCGTTTATTCAAATTAAAGCCAGAAATCAAAGGCCTTGCCCTCTGGCTGCAAAACTGTGGAAAACATGGAGGAGATGGAAGGGAAGGTTGGTTTGGGGCAGGGGAGCGTATTCCAAGCAGGCAGCTGGCAAAAAAAAAAAAAAAGAAAAAGAAAAAAAAATCTTCTTAACCCTCATAAAGTCCCTTATATAAGTTACCTGTAAGTCTTTAAAACTATAAAATTAACTGTATGGGAGTCAAGCCTTTTCAAAATACGCGGCAGCCTCCACGGAGTCTTATTCAAAAGAATGACACACCATGAACGTGGTAGTTGAAACATGTGGGCAGCTGGGAAAGAACTAGAATGTTGAGAAAAATCACAAGGGAGGCCTGTGCTGGCTATTCTGGGACAACCTCCTAATGTGGAAGGAGGAAATTATTCAAAACGTTTGTCTGTTGGAATGAGCCATGCATTTAGCTCACAGGAGGAAGCTGGGAAAGAATTTGGAACAACGTTATTGCAACTTGTTATTTTTAATTGAAGCTAATGACGGAGAAATCAGTTGTTCCTCCCCAAATTCCTCAAGGTTTTTAAACTCTGAAATTTCCCGCTTGCCTTGTTTCAGGTACACGTTCTTCTCCAGCGGCGTGGTGAGCGACGTCCACCTGACCGAGCCGCTGGGCCGCGTGGGCCTCCTGCTGGACTACGCCGGCCAGAGGCTCGCGTTTGTCAACGCGGACAGCGGGCAGCTGCTCTTCCTTGTGAGGCACCGATTCGGTGAGGGCGTGCACCCGGCCTTCGCCCTGGAGAAGCCTGGGACCTGCACTCTGCATCTGGGGATGGAGCCCCCGGATTCTGTGAGGCACAAGTGATCCGTAGCTCCCGCGGCTGGTGTCGCAGGGCTGTCGGGGTCTGTGGTTCTCCCGGGTGTCTCAGGAGGCTTCACACGCTCGCGCTCAGGACAGCTGGGAGCACCAGTCGGCAGCGGGAAGCCAGGGCGCAGCCCGCGGAGGAGGGGGGGAGGGGAGCGGGAGGGGGAGGAGGAGAAGGAGGAGGAGGGAAAGAACGACCGCCACCACTTCCGAGCCGCGTCCTAGGGGAAAAGACTCACGCTTGCCTGGGAAGCGGAGGTAGAGAAGTGGCTTCCTCCCGTCCTGTCCTGCAGGAGCTCCTGGGGGCAGACCAGTGCGCAGGGAGGCGGTGCTTCTCAGGAGCGTGTCCTTTCCCTTCGCTACAGCACAGCAAATTCTTAATCATTAGAGAAAGTGTTCTAGTTGATCTGAATTTATAATTACTTCTTTTGTAATAATATACACTGCAGGTGAGTCTTACTTCCCAGAAATTTTAAATGTAGAAAGTACGAGACATGACACATGTCCATTTTGTTAAATAAATGGTTAGTCTTATAAAACAAAACTGCTGTGTGAGCTTTTTGTACGCAACTCACCAGTCTGGCATCACTGGACCAGAAAGAACTGAAGGAGAAATGTCTGTCTCACATCAATGGGTTGCGATGCCTCTGACTTTCATGTAAGAATGTTACACACACACATTTTAAAATGGGAAGATCCTTAGCCCACAGAGATCATATGGTTGACTGTAAAGACAACAACAGTAATTGGGGATCTCTTTTCACTAAAAATAAAAAAGTAATTGGCCACTTTTAGGTGTTGAAATCTCTCAGAATCTCCCAGAAGTATGTGTTCAGAGCTGAGAAATCGAGACTCCATGGCAAGAAAATTCCTCCTGTTTTCTATAATGTAAATGCTTTGAACATGTGTGTGGCTCTCTCTTACTCCTGTGAATTCAGTTATTTTCTTAAATTGAGAAACAATATCTTACTTTTGGGATATATTCTAAACCCTATTGTTTATTGGCTACAAAAAGCCAAACTGAATCTAACCCTCCATTAGTATTAGACCCCGAAAAACTTTAACACCTCTCTGTAAAGTTGGGGAGTTGTTGGAAGGATGGATGCTTTGCAAATCTGCAGGAGTCGCTCACTGTGTGTGGAGAAAGAGCGTCCCTTTCTCAAGCACTTGGAAGGGTTATTTTTGAGGTCTGACTGATGAACCACCCCGGTCATTATTATTTTGGGGGCTGGCAGGAATGTAAGGTAATTGAAAATACAACAGCAATAAATTGAAAATATAATGTGAATTTTGGAACTGGTCTCAGTTTGGGCTCCTTTGAAAGTAGACCTGGTAATGATTTGGTGCTGGTGTCTGCACAGGAGGGGATTCCGGCAGGACACATGAGGAAGTGAGGAAGGGGAGCCAGGAAGTGGGAGCCAGGGAGGATTTGCTTTATGGATGAATTATTTCATTACCACTGTGGGCCACTGGGCTGGATCCTGCTAGGTGCCCCTCTGGAAACCGCAGAGAATATGTTAAAGGCTGGCATTTAACCAACCCTAATGGGTGAAGGTTGTGTGGGGTGGTGTCACTCAACTCCCCTCCCCCATCCAGGTTATATTCCCCAAGAAAGCCTGAGAGATTCAAAGAGTAGACAGGAGAAAACTACAATAATGAGAAGGTCCAGGCCTGATTTGTAGTTGATCAGCCTTTACTAGCTGTTCACTTTTGGCAGTGTAGATCAGATGCCAGGTCCCTCCCTCCTGCCCTTTCCCCTTCCTTTTGCTGGGGATCACCCAGGGCCTCATGCACATTAGGCAGGTATTCTATCACTGAGCTATACCCTCAGCACAAACTCAGAATCTTAGTTATGCTTTTTACATTTTCCTCAGGGTAATTGTAAACATGAAATAAAATAAACACCTGACATGGGCCAGGATTTTGTAGTATATAAAACATGATGAGAACTGTAGAGCTCCTCTGGTTCCAACCTCCCATGCACCTGCAGCAAGACTCCTTCCTGGCTCTTCCCATGCACCTGCAGCGAGGCTCCCTCCTGGCTCTTCCCATGCACCTGCAGCAAGGCTCCCTCCTGGCTCTTCCCATGCACCTTCCACAAGGCTCCCTTCTGGCTCCTTGCTCTGTTGCAGGTGGAGGGAGGTTGGGAGGGTACTAGGACCTCAGAACCCATGCTTTGACTGTCTCTGTTGAGTGGTTGGTCCTTAATGGATTGTTCTGGAGTGTAAGATAAGGACAAATGAATGCAGTTCCCTCCATGGCCGAGCAACTCTTTCCTCCTTGGCCCTACTCTGACTTCCATTTTCCTTTCTCTTCTCTTTGCATAACATGGAAGAAATAGTATTCATATCTTGGTCAAAATTGCACCTCTGGACCTCTTCCCATGCTGTTTATCAGTTTAATAGCATGTCCAGCACGTGAATTCTCTTGGTCCTCATCAGAATCATGCACAGTGAAAACTCTTGCCATTTTATAGGTGAGGAAACTACAGTATCCTCAAAGCAGTTCAAGAACTTGATTATAGTCACTACCCATGGGGCAGAACATGATGCACATGTAGCCCAACCAAAACCTGGCTGAGTCTGTTTTGTTTAGTATTCACTTTTTCACATATGTGCTACATAAAAATTACACATGTGCACACATAAGTTTATTTAAGTGTGTGTACATTCAAATGTGTTCTCTTTCCCTTGAACTGCTTTCCCAAGCCTCTGTTTAGTAACTCCTGGCCAACCTCAGGTTACTTTGATTCTTTTTTCAATTCGTTGACTTTAATTCATTTATGTTCAGAATCATTTGCACATGGAACTTTGAGAATTCAAAAATCTGCAGCATTCTATTTGTGGAGAAAAGACCTTACATAATGAAACCACACTGCTTCTCCTAAGAGGTGTAGGTCCAAATAAAGGAGGCTTTGAGAAAAAAATGAAGGTTAGTGTGGTGGTTCTCTCCCACCTTCTTGCATAACCAACGGGAACCTGGGACAGACATGTTCTGTCAGGTTTAGAAACAGTCTGCTGCAGTACCCCCTCTCTCCTGTTTTTCTGGAGGCACTTCCTCAAGTCCAGCGAAACTGAAACACTGTACTTCATCAAAACCCCAATGCTGTAAGAGCCAGATACCCACACTTCCACACTTCCCAGTCTCCTTCCAGCTCAGGGCTGTATCTAAATCACTCACTGCCTGAAGCACTTGTGAACTGTCCCATGCTCTGTTACCTCACACAGTGGATACAAAAAACCTAGGTCAGCCACACAGCAGAGAGCCCAGCGCTGCACAGGAGCCCTGCTAGCTTAGGTGCCAGATTCTGAGTCCTCTAATGTTTGGGTCACAGTTGGCTCCTTATCTCCAGATCTCAAGCACCTGCCTGTGTGCACACAAAGCACCTCGGTACCAGGAAGCTCAGATTGTATTTGTATTTCCCGAGACATCTCAGTAAGCTGGTCACATAGGTACTTTCTAACTGCAACCAGCCCTAACCTTCCAAACTCACCTCCTGCTCATAGGCTCTACCAAAACTGAATACAGACCATCAATCCAACTATTAGTAACCAAATGATGCAGATGGGCCAACACATCCTCCTCAGAATGGGCTCTAGAATGGTTCTAGAATGATGCTCTTTCAGGTATCAGAATCCACGGCATGGTCCAAGGGCCAGCAGCTCTTAGATAGGCACTGATTAAGGTGAGCTGAAATTAGCTTACATTATTAGCACAACTGATCTGCAGCTCTGAGCCCACTGCTGAGGGGTATTTCACAAACCCTAAGTGAAGAGCTAGGTCCCACTGCTGCTGCTAACTAACCCCTTTCTGTCCCTGATTTGGTGACTGCCAAGGCCTGAAGTGTTCCCAGGCATAGCCCCTGGGCTAACTGGACTTCATTTCCAGTCGCACATCAGGGCTAAGGGAGGAGGATGTGCTCTGGGCTAGTCTTAGTTTATTGCCTCTCATTTTCTTTTACTGTACTCAAAGTGTGTGTGGCTGCACCCCTCTTCTGTGGGGTCTCCTTTTATCTTAAGTAAATGCCCTTTCTCTGCTCAGTTTATGTTTCCAATTAATGGTAGTAATTTCTGACCCCAAGGAATATATGAATTTAAGAATAGATTGAGAATAGTTGGAGAATGAAGAACATTTCATTTGGAACAAATACAATGTAGGGAAGTGTATATGAAGGCTTCTAAGAATTGAAACTTGTGACATGGAAAGAATAAGGGTTTTTTCCCCACTAAAGCCAGTTGGTAGAAGTTGAAGAATTCTATTCAGGAGGAGGAAGAATGACCCATCCAAAAGGGATATGCTGCTTAGCAAGTACTGAGCAATCAATCAGGCAGAATGCTCAATTGTCTGGAAGTACCCCTCCAAAACTTTTTCTCTGGTGTCCTATATAGGTTTCAAAACTTTGTCTCTGGTGTCCTATATAGGTTTTATTCAGCATTTCACTTGATTAAAAGGTTTCTGTAGTTAAATAAAGTCCAAAATCTTTCAACTACTAAAATTCAAGTTTGAATATTGTGACCCAGAGTGACCCAAAAGGCTCTAAGTCCCTATATTCTTTCAACTTTCCTTTCCTTTAGTATACAGATAGTAACATAATACAGATTACAAGAAATTCTGTTTCCTGTTCAAATTTCTAGAATTCCTATAGATGAGTACGTTTTCCTGACTTCCTGCTCCCGGGTCTTATCCTTCACCTCTCAATCTCTCGTCTTAACCTAAGGCTTCCCCAAATCACACGGTCTCCACATCTCCTAAGGCACAGTACTCCTTGGGTCCCTCAGGACAGCACTGATAGCAGCTGACTTTGCTAGCAGAGATGGCTTGTGTGGAAGAGTGAGGCTTCATGAGAGGTATTTTTCAAAGAACATAAAAGTGAAATGAAACATCCAGTACCTTCAGATATTGTCTTCGGTACCTGCCATATTGAACAGACTAACCTCTCCGTTTTACTTCATTTCTTACCTTTTGCTTACACTTTAGTGTTTTAGGTGGAACTCTGATGACTACAGATACTTTTTATCATAGTCTGATGGCAAAATTTTGCCCTCCTTTTCTCTGCCTCTTTTATCCTGCCCAAGCTCTAGGCTTCTCTTTGCAAAACTAGAAGCCCCATATGCAATTCCTCAAACCAGAGAACATGCCTCTCCAAAAGATGCATTTGACCAGTACCTCCTACAATGATCCTGGAGTCCCCTTAGTCTTCAGTAGTTTTCTGTAGTCAGCTAGTGACTGAAACTCTTCTCAACCCTAAGTGAACCTCCCAGACTCTGGGTTAAGTACCCCTAGTACCACAAGGAGAAATGACACCATCCTAGAGTCAGCGTGTTTTGTGAAGATTCTATAAATTACGGGGAAGTGGCTGAACTAATGAAGAAAGAAAGAAGTGGAGAGAGTGAACTGCTGTTCCTGATCTCAGCATTATTTATTGGTTCATACCTGCCTACCCACTAGTGAAGCCCTAGAGAGGTGCATCTGTTTAGTCACGCACTGTCAACCTTGCTTTCAAGCCACCTGTGTTTTGGAGGAGGAAGACAGAACACAAACACATGTGTGGAATGCCGGTGAGGAATAGGAACTAGAAAGAAATCTAAACCAGGACCAGAAAACGAGTAAGAAGAGGCTGAGACTACTGCACTTTTCAGTTATGTGTGAAGGTGTCTCTGATAAGATATTCGAATGAAGACTGAAATAAAGCAAGGGAAAAGTATTCCACACAAAAGGAAAAGAAGATGTAGTCTTGAAACAGCTACTTGGGGTGCATTAGAGGGATCGTGAGGAGCCTGGAGCTGCAGCGGAAAATCAGGATGTAAAGTGGTAGAGGATGCCGTCAGAGTTGCTGATGACCAGTCCATAATGGCCCTGTAGGCCAAGAAAGAACTTTAGGTGTCTTCTGAGTGAACTGACCAGAAATATCAGCTTAAGGAGCAGATGCAGTGGCAACCAAAAGTGGCTCTTTCAGGTGTTTGATTTCTCTCTTCTCTTTTCTTTTCTTCTCTTCTCTTCTCTTCTCTTCTCTTCTCTTCTCTTCTCTTCTCTTCTCTTCTCTTCTCTTCTCTTTTCTTCCTTCCTTCCTTCCTTCCTTCCTTCCTTCCTTCCTTCCTTCCTTCCTTCCTTCCTTTCTTCCTCTTTTTTTCTTTCTTTTGATATGGCTTAGGCCCAGGCAGGTTTCAAACTCCTGGGCCAAAATGATCATCAGGTAGCTGGGACTATAGGCACACAGTGCCTTGTAGTCTTCTTGTGTTTTTCAGCATCAAACACGCATCCTGACAGCATGTCTTTGCCAGTTTTCAGCTCCTGCAGAGAAAAAGCCCAAGGACCTGGTGTAGGAAGGAGAGAAAGAAAGGCACTCCTTGTTTCTTAGTTCCATCCAGGACCCCGATGACCCTGCATGCCCATTGCTCCAAGGGAAGTGGCCCCTGCTGCCTGGTTGCCATGAGGATCAGCCTAGGACAGGATGGTGGGGAAAATGTGCCCAGCCTTTGTACTGAACTGAGCCTGCTTGCCCTCTGTGAAAGGTTAGTGACCCTTGGAGTCAGAAACACAAGGACATTTGAAGGAAATATTTCTGTCTTTCCAACTGCATGATTTTGCAGGGAAGATGAGATAAAGACTGGAACTAGGAAGGCTGCCAGCCAAACAGCTTCATAGGTGTGTGTATGCACATGCACATGAGTGTGTATAATGCTTCCTGAGTGTAAGTACATATGACTGCAAGCCTCTGTGTATATGTGGGTATGTCTGTGGGACAGGTACAGGGGTAGAACTATCACTGCAATCAGAGCTGGCTTTTCCCACTGAAGATCCAGACTCTGGAATTGTCAATGCTCCCAAATGTCCTCAGGTCCCTGGAACTCACTCAGTCCCCTGTGTGGTCAGCCCTGCTCAAGCTGCTTAATTTTCAGTGAGAAATCAAGTTGCCCTTGGGGCTGGAGAATGCACACCTGGGGGCCAGAGGATTGTCTATCTAGGCCACTGTGTCCTAAGTCAAGCTGGTGCCACACAGTTTGGTGCTGGGCCGAACACACAGTAAGACTACTTGCCTCTCAGTTTCCTCCTGCCCAGGAGAATGCATGTGTTTTTGTGAGGAAGTAAATGTTGATGATCAAGACGAGTGAGGTGCATGATACTCACTGCCAGCTTTACTGAGCTGCATGGGTCCACACTGGTGTGCCCTTCCCCACACAGTGCCTCCTTCCTGCCACAGTGCTGGGAGTCTCGACAGACCTTTGTCCCTTGTGAAATTGCCAGTCCATCAGTACAACTTCGTACATTCACAATTATCTGTTTTTTAAGGTGGCTGAAGACAAAAGACCTTTAATGCCTTTAATGAAGAAGGCTCGTGAAGATTTTAGGGCCTATCTCTCCTGCTTTTTTGAGGGGGAATCAAACTTAGGCCTCATGCTTGTTAGGCAGATACTGCACCACTAAGCTAAATCCTTCACTCATCCTGCTTTTGATCCAAAGACCTCTGCCTGAGATGGTGACACATGCAGATGCCAGCACACTGTTCTGTGACAATCTGTCCAGTGTATTGTGCAGAAGGAAGCTGTACTTGTGTCTTGGTTACTTTTCTCTCATTGGGACAAAACGCCAAACACCCATAATGAAGGAAGAAAGGTTTATTTAGCTCAATGTTTGTGGAGGTTTCAGTCCATAATCAGCTGGCCCCAAGGCAGGGTGGCTGTGGCACCGGTGCAACACTTCACGGCAGCAGCCAGCAAAAGTAGCCAGAGAAAAAGGGGGAACAACAAGTCTCTTTTCCTCCCTTGTATTGTATGCAGGCTGACCCTGCCCCCCAGGGCAGATGTAACACAAAATCTCTGTGCCCTCCTCTTGCATAGTATGAGGTTATTTACAAAGGAAGAACCCTGGCTCTCTGCTGAGTCTCTTACTTAGACTTCTAAACTTCTCAGATTGATACAGTGTATCAGCCATAACAACTTATCAGTTGCCAAATCTCATGAGTTTCTTTGACCACAAATGAGCTGTGGCTGATGCAAGAGAGAGAGGTTGAGGACAAAGCCCCCAAGTCATGGGATCTGGAGCCATGGCTCTGCTTCAGAGCTGTGTGGCTTTGGGCAAACATGGCCTTCTTTTAGAATGCTGACAGGAAAATCAGGACAGCACTAGGAACTGTGTCCTGAAGTTGTGTATGCAGTCACACAACAAACATTTACTGAGCACTAAGATGTCAGGCACTATTGCCAGTAACAGCACAGAAGTAATTAAAATGGACAAACTAGCTCTACCCTCAGGAAGTCTAAATTCTGGGGTGGGGTGGGAGGGGAGAATAAACAGGAAAAGAAATAAATAAATGAACTATTTAATATAAAAAAGTGACACGTGTGTTAAGAAAAACAAAGGAAGGAAAGTTGTGACAAGGAAGTGGAATAACTGACACACATATGTAAATTCTTAGCAAGTGGTCAGGGCCAGACCCATAATCCCAGCAGTGAGGTCAGAAGTTCCAGCCAAGCCTGAAGTAACTTAGCAACTTAGGGATATCTTCTCTCAAAATAAAGAAACAATTAGCCAAACAAATAAATGAACAAAAAATTAAAAATAGTGGGGGATATATCTCAGTATAAAGGGTTTGGTCAATCTCTAGTACCACCAAAAAAAAAAAAAATCTTAGCACAGCACCCAGTGTAAAACAACAACAAAAACTGTCTGGAGGTGATTGGTTCCTCCCCGCTATGCTGGTGGGAGTCAGTCACACAGCGGACCCTGACTATGGCACACAGTATGGACAGGTGGGACTTGTGAGGTGGAAAAGTGCGAAGCGACATTAACAAGATGAACAACAGGTGGTAAGTTAGGCAGCCAGTGTTGTGCTTGTGGACAAAGACACACAGAATGGAAGCAAGCGGGTTGGGCCACCCCCCTTTTTTTCTGTTTTCCTTTTAAAAAATTCTTGAATTTTATTTATTTTTATTTTTAAAAAGTAAAACAGAAAAAAGGTAGAAATGATACAGAATTTCAAAAAAGTAACATTAAGAACTCATCTCTAGTTGATATATTACAGATTGTTATCTTAGAAATAGCTGTTCAAGTTACAAAATCAAATCATAAAAAATGAACAGACAAACAATTATAGCACAAACTATTCTGTTTGATGAAGTAACAAAAACTTAGTAGCATGGTTATCCATCTCGCTCACTTAGACATGCGTACAGTTACATGTTTATACCTACAAGTTGTACTTTCCTTTTGAGAAATTTTTTCCCTTCTCCTTTCCTATCTTTATTTCTTTTATTTCTCTCTCTTGTCTAATTACTCTAGCTAGAGTTTCCAGGACTATGTTGAATAAGAGTGGAGACAGTGGATATCCTTGTCTTATTCCTGATTTTAGACTGAAAGCTTTTAGTTTTTGTTCATTTAGTATGATATTGGCTGTTGGTTTGTCATAATTGGCTTTTATCAAATTGAGTTAAAGACTGTCTATTCCAAGAGTTCAGTCCCTGATACCAAAAATAAATAAATAAATAAATAAATAAATAAATAAATAAATAAGAGAAAAGAGAAAAAGAAGGAGCAGTAGCCCCTGTGCTATAATGCCAGCACTGGGGAGGCTGAGGCAGGAGGATTGGCATGTCTTAGAGCCAACCTAGGCTACATAGTGAGTTCAAGCACAGCCTCAACACCTAGTGAGCCCCTGCTAAAGGAAACAAAGAAAAGTAAAAATGGTAAGAATAGGCAGATAAAGACCCTTCCTTCCAGGAAAGAGACTTAGTCTGAATATGCTAAATTAGTTGACAGCTCTTCTACCTCTGGGCTTTGTTCTTTGAAAGGAAGTTTTGTGGTGATATTGGAGAATTTTTTATTTTCATATCTTTACTTTGAGTAACTACTTTGGTAATGACACTATGCAATGTTAATTATTGTTATTCTCCTATTACTTTGTTATGAAATTATTTTACCTTTTTTCATAAAATAAAACAAATTGCATCAGTTATTAATTTATAATGTATCTCCAAGAACAGCACAGTGCCTTCACATACACTGTGGTACACCCGGCATCCTCAATGACAGCTCAGTAGTTCAGTGTTTTTGTTGACTGCAAAAACCAAGAAAAATGTCTAGAACAAAAAACAAATTACTTTTTTAGTTTTTAAATTTTATTTTAAAGAGGGTAAAACAAAATATAACAAAACAGAACAAAGCAGATCAGAAGGAAACAATGTAAGTGACACAGATTTCAAAGCAAGACAACAGGAGATCTACAGTGGCTACCATATTGTCTCCTGTTTTCTTCTAAATAGTTGTCTATATCTTCACACACAGTGAATTAATACAAAACAAAATAGTATAAAACTGATCAGAGCAGGGTAATGAAGGCATTACAGGCCTTCAAAACCAGACAATAGGAAAATCAACAATGGCTACTGCAATATGTCTTATTCTCTTCAAAATAACTGTCCATACTTTCATGTATGTTGAAATTAAATAATACAACATGGACTAAAACCCTCTGAACAAAAAAATAAAAGCATTACTGGACTTCACAGCATGATGATAGGGAATCAGCAATGGATACCATAATGTCCCTCCTTTTCAAAGTAGCTGTTCATTTCATCATGAATTATATAATTGATTCTCATAAACTGTTTAGGAGAAGTTCTATAAGTTGTATAAGTCTCTACATGTACATCTATCCTTTCTACATTAGAGGGGACAACAAAACAAAACAAATTACTAGAAAAACAAGAAACAAAAAGACAAATAAATAACAATAGCCAAGAGCCCAAAACAATGATGATATAGGCCTTCAAAACAAGGTAGTAGGGACATAACTAAGGTTGTTATTTTACACAGTGATCTTCAAAAGAGTTCCTCAGATCACCAGACACAAACTTGCAAAACTGTTTCAATCCTATGAATGTTAACTGCTTTGTTCCAAGAATGTATAGAATTTGTAGCACAATCATCTTAGCTATCCTGTGTGTTTATACCAATTTAGATATTTTTGCTTTTCCCTTCCTTTTCTTCCCTCCTTTTCCCTGAGATATTATTTTTTTCCCCTTTGAGAAGATTCTTACCCTTTCACCATATTTATTGAGGATTTTGTGTCTTATGTACTCTTACCATTTCTTACAACAAATTATTTTTAGCCGTGCATAGTGGAGCACACTTGTAATCCCAGCACTCAGGAGGCTGAGGCAGGAAGATCACTGTGAGTTTATGGCCAGCCTGAACTACAAGATCCATCTCAAAAACAAAACAAACCAAACAAAACAAAATAACAACAATACAAAACCCAAACCGAACCAAACAATTGGTTGGAACTTAACTTTGTCACTCAGAGACAAAGTCTGTATTTGGTATTCATTTTTCCAGGCTTGCTTCTCTTTTTCTTTCTTTCTTTCTTTCTTTCTTTCTTTCTTTCTTTCTTTCTTTCTTTCTTTCTTTCTTCCTTCCTTCCATCTTTCTTTCTTTCTTTCTTTCTTTCTTTCTTTCTTTCTTTCTTTCTTCTTTCTTCCTTTCCTTCTTCTTTATTTTTATACAGAAATGTACATTTAAGAAATGCTAATAAAATATTGTCATATAACCTATTTTTTGTGAAATATCTCACAGATATCTAACATCAGTAAGTGCAGGTTCCCACAGCTATTTTAATGCCCAATTGTAAAAGTTGTGTAACAGGTGGCCTGTAAGTAGGCAGCCAGTAAAGGGAAGGCCTAGGATAGAGTTGCCTGGATAAAAAGAATATAGCACACATAGAGTTAAAAGCTAATTAAACCAAGCAGCTAGTTAAACTTAGAAATGTAAAGATAAATGTAGGATTTCGGAGAAGTCAAAATGGCCAATCAGGGAGCAACAAAATACAAAGCCTCCCAGGAGAAACAACTCATACTCCAGAATAAAACACCCTGGAGAGACCCAGACAGAGGGAGATGGATCCTCCGGACACAGGAAGAAATTAAAACGTAAAAAAAGCTCGTCAAATACTTTGGGACTACAACTGAAACAGCTGAAGATTATGGGACACAGCGTTTTCGTGATGACCCGCCAAGTTTGCACCAGCTTGAATCCGCACTGGCTGGCAGAGCTGCCCAAACTTGTTCCTGCTGCCACTTACAGGACGCACAGCAGCGCTAAAGTCGGGGGTTGGTGAGCCCAGTGGGGAGCGGAGCAGGTGGAGGAGCCTTCATTGATCCACAGTCAGTGCTGGGAGTGAGACCCCCCCACTATGGGAAGGGCGCGACCAGGTGGGCGACATGTTGGAATCAGGCAGGAGGAGCCTGAACTGGGAGTGACAGTGACTTCAGTTAGTTCCTCCCCAGAGCAGATTCGTGGGATTTACTTGGACTGGGCCGCACCCCTGGCTGGGACCCAATGAGCCATCCCAAATCAATTCCCTGCACTAGCATGCACTAACTGGGTGAAAGGCCCCTGAAGTTTGGCTGGCCCGGTGGGGAGGGGCAGGCATAAGCAGGCTGCTTGCACCTCAGTGACAAGAGCAGGCAGGAGAGGGCAGTGTGCTTTGGAGGAACCGTGGCCAACAGGGAAGGGGGCTGGGACCTGCACTGTAACCTGTGTGAAGGAAGCCAGGGCCATGACAGGAGAGAGAGGCAGGAGGAGGCCCCCAGCCCAGAACCCTGAGAGCACAGATCCAGGAGAGGGAAAAACAAGGGAGACTGAGGGTGGCAAACATGCAACATCAGACATGGCTTCAATGGACATTAAGAGATATCTTCAGGCCCTTGTAGACGAGCTCAAAACTGAAATATTAAATCAGGTAAAGTAGGATATGAGTAGAGTAATAAAAGATATGCTCTCAGGAAGCATCTCTCAGGATGATACAGATGGAAGAAGGGAGGAACACAAAAAAAGGAGAGAAACATTCGATAAATAATATAAAGAAAATATAGAATACATGAAGCAGATTCAAAGAGACTACCAGGAAATTAAAAACTCCATTGAAAGCTGGCAAAATGCCTTAAAAGAAACTAAGGATAGATTATGAAAACTTGAAGACAAGTTGGCAGTATGTGATGATGAAAGGAAAGATCTCTTTAAAATAACAAGGAAACAGGCAGTAACAATACAAAGGCTAGAAGATGACAAGATAATCTACAATTTAGGAATAAGAAACGTGAAAGAAGAATCTGGAATACATACAGGCAAATTACAAAGGCTATTCATGGAAATAATTAAGGAATACTTCCCAAGCATGGGAAAAGAAAATGACATTCAGTTGTGTGAGGCATACAGAACCCCTGCCAACTAAAAACAAAACAGATCTACACCCAGACATATAATAATCAAGATGCCAGAAACTCAATATAAAAAAAGAATATTAAAAGCCATCAGAGAAAAGAAACAGATTACCTATAAAGGTAAGCCCATCAGAATCACGGCTGACCTCTCAACACAGACCATCAGATCAAGAGGAGTTTAGAGTGAAGTATTCAAAGCCCTGAAAGAAAATAACCTCCAGCACAGATTGATGTACCCTGCAAAACTGTCACTAGAAATTAATGGAGAAACAAGATGCTTCCATGACAAAGAGGAACTGGGTGAGTTTGTGACCACCAATCCAACCCTACAGAGAATACTGAAGGACATTCTAGAGAGAGAGAAAAAAAATACCAGGATTTTAGGAACAGTGGCAGAAAGACCTCAATGAGTGGGGCAGGCAGTAGAATGAAGGAGAAAACTAGACAAACAAAGGCAGAAAAATAGCATAGCAGAAATGAGGCAGAGAAGGATAACTAGAATCTCTAACATAGATGGCCTTGATACAGTATACTGTTAATAGTGCACCAGGATTTAAAACCCACATTACTCACACTACTCTGCTTAGATGTATCATATTCTGTTCCAGTCATTCTACCTATACTAGATTTGAGGACACAGACAGTAATCCTGAAAATAACAGGATATAGTATGGTAATCATTCTTAATTTCCTATTAACTTAATCTAAAGCTCTGTATAACCTACACTGTTTTACCATGACTGATTGTAATTGAATCTGGTTTGTTGGATCACTGTTTTGTATTGATAGATTTTATTCAAAGCTGTTAAGATTGATAGTATCAAGTCTGAGAGTATAGGCAACTACACTTAAGATGACAAGATCCACTAGAATATCCACTCTGGTTTGATTATTACCTGCCTTTGAAGTTTTATACTGTCTACAATGTTTTATTTTTACTACTATTATTATTTACTGCTGTACTCAATTATACTGCTATATTCAATTATGCTTGATGATATAGACATTCTATTGAAGATAATAAGAAACAACACAGTAATCATTGTAGATCACCTTGTACTATAGTTTTGTATGACTTTTTGGTTTCATTTTTTTATAGGAATTTGTTTTGTTTTGTTTTGCTAAGTTTTGTTTTTCCCTCTAATACAGAAAGTATAGAAATACATGTAGAGACTCATGCATGCGTAGCTGTTTACATTTTCACTGTTTGACTATCTACTTTGCATGATTTAATTTTGTAACTTGAGCAATTATTTCTAAGAGGACAATATGTAATTTATCAACTAGTGATTTCTTATTGTTTATCTTTTTTTTTTTGGAATTCTGTATTACTTCTACCCTTTACATGATTTTGCTCCTCTTTAAATTAAAAAAAAAATGAGTCTTCAAATCCTCAGACATGATATTTATTTAGGTATTATTTTCTTTATCTCAGTAAGATTTCAAAGCTTTAAGTTTATAGAAATACATGTAGAGACTCATGCATGTGTATCTGTTTACAGTCTCACTGTTTGAATATCTACTTTGTATGCTTTAATTTTGTAACTTGAACAACTATTATTAGGAGAACAATATGTAATTTATCAACTAGTGATTTCTTACTGTTTATCTTTTTTTTAAATTCTGTATTATCTCTACCCTTTATATGTTTTTTTCCTCTTTAAATAAAATTTAAAAAAAGATAAACATAGGAGAAAAGAGGGATGGGGATTTAGCTCAGTGGCACAAGCTCTTGCTTGGCGAGCATGAGGTCATGAGTTCAATCCCTGATACCAAAATAAATAAATAAATAGGAGAAAAGATTAAAAAAAAAAAAAAAGGAGAAGTAACCCCTGTGCCTATAATGCCAGCACTGGGAAGGCTGAGGCAGGAGGATTGGCATGTGTTGGAGCCAACCTAGGCTACATAGTGAGTTCA
This sequence comes from Hydrochoerus hydrochaeris, assembly GCA_004027455.1. NCBI lineage: Eukaryota > Metazoa > Chordata > Mammalia > Rodentia > Hydrochaeridae > Hydrochoerus > Hydrochoerus hydrochaeris. The sequence goes on along the minus strand of PVLA01010154.1, from coordinate 22,807 downwards.
AGGACAGCCTCAACATCTAGTGAGCCCCTGCTAAAGGAAACAAAGAAAAGTAAAAATGATAAGAATAGGCAGATAAGGACCCTTCCTTCCAGGAAAGAGACTTAGGCTAAATATGCTAAGTTAGTTGACAGCTCTTCCTACCTCTGGGCTTTGGAGGAACATCAGAAATACTGCACAAAATAAACAGTCCTTTGAACTCAGTCAACTGAGTAAATGACTTTTTAAAACTTCATACTTCAACGCAACCTCTGCACCCCCAATGCATATAAGGCCAAGACAAAGAGAACTCACTGGCATTCCCACCTAGGAATCCCCTCCAGGAAACCCAAACTGAGGAGCTATTTTCCTTATTTCCACTAAATGCTCTCTGAACTTCCTCTCTGGTCCATGATTTCATTCTTTGACTTCATGACACACAGAGCTTGGACTTATGCAGTTTGTACACAACTGTTTCATATGGATATTAAACTACTCAGCTAGTCCCTTACTGGTGCATACAACTGGCATCCAGGTTATACATATATGTAAATTTCAGGAGCATTTCTATTGTGTTTAAAATAGTATTTATGGTTGCAATTTTGACAAGGCTGCTTCTTCTGACTAGCTGCAGGTCTTCTGCTCTAGATAAGATGATAAGGGGCTTTATACCCATCCTTAGAGACGAGGGGCTAGATTCATTGAGAGGAATGAACAGGCCTTCCATCAAAGGGTTTGTCCCTGGCGTACAAGCACAGAGCAGGTATGTCTTTAGTATTCTTTGCTGCCTGCTACTAAGGGTGTTACTAACTCAATGAAATTCTCTTGAACTACAGACAATTGAACACACAGTTCAACATCTACCATGTCAGGACACCATCCTGGTTTCTGATGGGGATGGCGAGGAGGAAGATGCAAGGCTGTGACAGGCACTCCAGCATCTGTGACACAACACATAGTTCACAGAAACACAGGTTTGGGTGGCGAGAAGGTGTGTGTGTGTGTTTGATATGAACAGCAAACACTACGCGAGGGCAGGTCATTTGGGAGAAGCCAGGTGCTGGGCTGGGGCCATAACAGGTGGTGGTGAAGATTGGGGCTGCTCAGCAGAGGTCATGGCATGGTCATGCTTATGAGATGGAAGTGTTTGGGGAAATATGCAGCCTGGCCCAGGCAACATGAAAGGAAGGAGGGCAGTAATCCTGGGATGTGCTCTGAGCCCAAATGTTAGCAGTGGTTGAGCTAACAATTAGGAGTGTTTTTGTTTAGTACAGGAACAAAGGACAATTATGAGAGGCCTTTGGTGTGTGTACAATGGATGGGGCGAGGGTGACTGCACACCTGTGCAGCCACCTAGCAGAGCCGGTGTGCAGCGTCTGGAGAAGAGAGCTGGCAGAGAGAAGGGAGGCATGGGGCAGACTCCAGATCCTTACTATGCAGGACCTGCATGCTACCAGAGCAGCTAAAACCTGAGTGGCAGACACACAGGCTCTCAAACTTAGATTCTTGGGAGCACAGCTGTGTGTTGGCAAAAGAGGCAACAGAGGACACAGCTGTAATAATCTGGACCACCTGCGCCGTCATCTTGTTCTGTATGCGCCGCCATTTTAGATTTAAGTCCTTGTTCTTGTCACGAGATAAGTTTTGGTTTAATAAGCCTCAGCTGTTTCTCACAAACGTTTCCTTTTCCCCGGAATGACGCTTCACTTGCCGCCCTAAATGACCAACCAGCTCACTCCCCGTGTTCTTATCAGCCTACCCACCAATCAGCTGCGTTGCTCCTCTATAAAAGCAAACTCCCTTAGTTGTGAGGCGCTCAGTCTCTAGACCGGTTCCCGGAGGCTGCGTCGCCAGGCTTGGCAATAAAACTCCTTCACCTTTGATTAATTGGATTGAATTTTTATTCCTTAGTCAGGGTATTACAACAGCCAGCAGGTTTAGAGACAGGTGAATTCAGCTGGGGACATGTTCAGCATGTGGTCATCCAGACGCAGTTGTCCTTCACACTGCCAGCTCACAGAAGAGCTCAGGCCGTTGGTGTCTATCTGGGAGGGGTGTCCATCGAGCACCTCCCTCAGCAGCATGGCTAAGTGACTTCGAACAGCAAAGTCATTTAACCTCTGGATGCTCCTGTTTGTTCATCTGTAAAACTGGGACAATAACAGACCTACTCCTAGGGCTCTTAGGGCTGCTGTGAGGAACAGTCTTTAGCAGCATCACGCAGTAGAAGACTGCTGGCCTGTAACAGGCGCTCCAGAAAAGTCAGCTCTGTCCCCACCACACGCGATGGCAAGATTCATCAGACACTGTCATAAAGACGTTCCTTGTTGTATGCTTGTGTCCCTTTAAGTGTATTTGGGGGGAGACATTCTAAGTGAGTCAGCCCAAGAGCGGAGGAGGTCTCAGGTGAGTCTTGGCTGGAGGCTGAGGTCTACTTCTTCCTGTGGGGAAGAAGACCGCGGCTCCGTTGTCCGCAGGGAGAAGCTGCCCTCACGCTGCGGTACCCGGGGGTGCGGGGCCCCTGGGGGAGCGCGGGATCTGTGGAGGGGGTTCCGGAAGGAACCCTAACTGTCCAGGGACCCTTAGGCTGGTTGTGGAGGTTCTAGAGGTGACAGAATTTTTCTCTGCAGATGCCAGATTTTAGCACAGGCAGGCAGGAAAGATTGTTAAAAATGAATTCTGGAAATTATGCAGATTTTGTTTCTTTTTGAGCACAATTCTGTCTCAGAATTGGAAACCGTCATCCATCAGCTCCCTGCTCCTCTCCACTGGAATAGTTTGGGGCTTTCTTCCAGGGGCTTTTGGATTATAAATCGGGGAGGCAGCTAATGATCTTTCGGGTTCTCCAAGCAGAAGTTCCTTTGGAATTCGCTTTTTCATAACCACGTCTTCTAGACAGTACTGACTCAAGGAGAGGGAAGGATGGAAGGCCCAGGTGAAGAATTACCATTCATAAACCCGACTGTTGAAAGCACAAGCTGTTTCAAAGGTCATTTACTTAAGGAAAAAATGTTGATTCATGGTATCTTTTAGAAAATCAATTGTGCTGAAATACAATTCACACTGCTTTTTCCTTTGTCTTCCTGAGTGAATTAAACTATAACCAAGCTTATTTCCTGATTTGCATTTCTGCTTAATTATTGTGAGTTAAGCTCCACCTTGCAGCCTTCCAGAAGATGGATAAAATATGCACTCAAGTGCTGAGCAGCCGTGCACACACCTACACACCCATCTTGGCTCATGTGAGTTGCGGCCATTTCCCCCAAGTCATTTCAGGTCAGAAACACCTCTATCCCCAAAGGGCACCTTCTTGGGGCCCACACATGAGGTCTCTCTATGCATTTTTTAAGAATTAGGGATCAGCACCTTCTCAAGAATAAGACCAGGTCTATTTTTCTGCCACTGTAGGCTTAGAAATGATTCTCTAATTACTTGGCACAGTGGGAAACCCTGTGAATTACATCCTTAGGACTCAAAGTTCAAATTCAGAGAACAATTTTGCCTCATCGCTATCCAAATAGCAAGGCTTTTTTTTTTCTGTTAAAGTAGCTTTAATACATAACATTGCAGAACGTTGGAAATTATAAAGAATTGCAATTACTAAAATAAAAAGTACACTCAATTCCATAGACCTAAGATTCAGTTGGTGCATTCTTTGGTTTTGGCCTTTTGCCTTTTCCTTTGCATAGTGCAGGTGTTAGGCCTAGAAATGTCCTGGGCGTCTTGCAAACTTGACTATGAGATTCTTGGACTCAACCTGAAAGAGCAGGCAGGTAGGAGCTGGATCCCAGACAACACTGCTGAGGCACCATTCTGGGTCTCTGTTGCCTACCTCCACACTGTTTGTAGCTTGAATTTATAGCTCTTATGAGAAACTGAGGCACATATTTTGGCAGGCGAACTGTGCTCCAGAACCTCACAGATTTCAAACACTTTTTAAAGGCACAAAGCACACGTGGAGAAGAGGAATGACATCAGCCTGTTAAGGATTTAGAGGGGTGAGGGAAAGGTAGAAGCTGTCTGTAAGAAAGGAACAGGGTCTTTTGAAGACTGCTCATAGTTCGTGTTGGGGTTGTGCCTGAAACCCCAGCACTCTGGCAGGCTGGGGTGGGAGGGTCTAAGCTTAGCCCAGCCTGGGTAACTTGGTGACTTAGTGCAATAAAACAAAATAAAAATTTGTAAAGTAGTTTTCAGCAAAAACAGGGGAAAGGACAAGAACAAAGCAATCTTAGGAGAGGGATGAGGGTGAGGTGAGCCCTGCTGGTCATCTGGTGGGCTGGAATGTCCACGCGTCTCTCAGCATAGGCAGCCCAGTATGCAGTGTGCTGCCAGAGGCCACAAGTTTGTTCAGAGGTAGACATGCCAGAAACCAGACCTCAGGCGGTGTCTGGTTTTAATTTTCCACAAGTTAAATATATTATCTCTAATTTTAACCCATTAGGATAGTTTCATGTGTAAATTTTTGTATGAAATACACATTCAGAAGAGTGGCTCACACCTTGACAGGATAATGCATTTTTCATAGCTAATATCCATAATGATGGCTTGCAAACCAAGAAAAGAACACTGTCACAGCCAAGACGCAGCTCCTAGTCACACCTCGTGTGAGTGGAGCCAGCCTCCAAAGAAAGCTTGCATACATTAACGTGGCCTGTTTTTAAAGTTCTGTGTTGGTTACTTTTCTCTAGTTGTTGAGACTACTAGAGAAAAATGTCTATTTCCTGACACCCAACATAAAGGAAGGAAAGGTTTATTTATCTTGCAGTTTTAGAGGTTTCTGTCCGTAATCAGCTGGCTCCAAGGCAGAGTGGCAGGACACTGGGGCAACTACACTTCAAGGCAGCAGCCAAAGCAAAAAGGAGAAAATAAACTCCTTCTCCTGGCTTATATTGCACAAAGCCCCCACCCCCTCCAGGGCAGGTGTAGCACTCACAAAACCTCCTTGCCCTCCTTTGCATGGGATGAGGATATTTACAAAGGAAGAACCCTGGCTCCCTGCTGAGTCACTGGGTTAAACTGCTCAAGTTGACACAATGTATCAACCATAACCAGTTTGTAGGAATGGAATCACTTGATAAATTTTTATGTCTAGTTTCTTCTTTTCAATAGTATGTTTGTGAGATTTATCTACAGTATTACAGATAGCATCATTCAGTACTGTAATTTATGAATATACCATAAGTTACTAACTCATTCTGATTGATGGATATTTGAGTTGTTACCAGTTTTGAACTTATTTATAAGTACTACTATTATGAGCACCTTTGGATATTTCCTATCTTCATCCCATTTATTTATTTATTTATTTATTTATTTATGACAGGATCTTGCTGTATAGTTCAGGGCCTCAAGTTTGTAATCCTTCTACCTCAGGCTACTAAGTGCTGGAATTACAAGTGTGCACTCCTGTGCCCCGCTCTAACTAGAAATAGAATTGCTGGTTCATGGCATGCTTGTGTTCAGATTTAGTAGGTACTGCAGAAAGTTTCCAAGGTTGTATCAATTTACTCTAACTAGGTCTATATGAGAATTCTAGATGCTTTATGTCCTTGCCACCAAATATTTGTCCATTTCATTTTAACTGTTCAAAACAGTATATAGTGCTATCACTTTGTATTTTAAATTCACATCTTCCTGATGATTGAAGAAAATAAACATCTTTGTGCATATTTATCTATCTCTAGCAAGCTATTTAAAATTTGTGATTTTTTTTTTTTTGAGTACCAAGAATTAAACCTGGGGTCTCAGACATGCTAGGCAAGGGCTCTACCATTGTATACTTCCAGCCCTTTGAAAAATTTTACTATGTGACAAGGTCTATCGCTTTTGGGACTTCTATATGCTTTAAATATGTATCTTTTTGGGTATATGCTTTGCAAATATCTTTTCCCCTTTATGTAGCTATCATAATTTTTTTGGTAAGTAGAAATTTCTTATTTCAGTAAAATTTAATTTATTTTTTAAATTTATGGTCAGAAGTATTTTTATTCAATTTAAGACAATTTTGCCAATCCTAAGATCATAGAACTATTTTCACATATTTTCTTTCAAAAGTTACATGGTTTTAGTTTAGTTTTCACATTAAACTATGTAGATCTATGTGAAGTTTAGATTGTATATCAGGTACATATATATTAACTTTGGGTGGGGTGAAGGAAAGGTCAAATCATCTTTCCTTTCACTGTGGAAGTCCAACAGATCCTGCTCCATTTGCGAAGGGTCACTCCTTCCAACGTGCCACACACAGGGTGACCTTTGTCATGAATGCTTAAGGCCTTTGAATTTTATTTCATTTTTGTAGTGCTGAGGTTCCAGCCCAGGAGCTAGCTCTACCACTGAGCTGCAGAGTTGTGCTGATTGATTTTTGTTGTAGTAGTAGCCAGAGCCCCGCTTAAGTGTGTAAATGTGTGTACAGGAATACTTTTCTTCATAGCCTTAAATTTCCCTTAAGAACAGTGTTTTAAATTCATGCCATCATTTACTTAGTACTAGACGTGTATATCATTTCCAAGTTTTGGTTATTATAAATAATTCAACAGTGAATATCTTTATTCACAAATACTTGCACATATATCTCATTAGTTTCTTTAAGTAAGTTCTTAGAAATGGAATTATGAGTTAAAATGCACAAAGTTTTAAAAGTTTTCGACAGATACTGCCATATCAGCAGAGTTAGAAAGAAGCAAGTGGATGCACATTTGCGGCAATACATTCTGTATTTGAGAAGACAATAAACACCGCTTTAAAAATGCAATATTTAACTTTTTTCACAATAAACCATTGAATTTTTCCAGTTTTCTTAGCTAATGACATTAGGACTCAGTAGTCTGAAAAACGCAGCTGATCTGACTGTGAGATTGGTTGTCCAGCCATATAAAAAAATTTCAGCATGAAAGTTTCTTTCTTCCTCTCTCTCTCTTTCTTTCCTTCTCTCTTTCTTTCTTTTTCCTTCTCTCTCTCTCTCTTTCTCTCTCTCTGAGACAGGGTCTCTCTATGTACTTCAGTCCTTGAATATACTATGTAGCCCAGGTTGTTCTAGTGGTGATTATCCTGCCTCAACCTCCCAAGAGCTGGGATTACAGGCATGTGCCACCAAACCCGGCAGTTTACTTATTCCTTGTACTTGAATCCAGGAATGCAAGTAACAAAGGCAGATAGTTGTTACATCTTACATATTTCTCCTTTGTGGTCTAATTCATAAAAATCTATTTTTTTCTTTTGTAACCTAGGATCCAGGAACAAAATGGAAACAGTGCTGCAGTTTGGAGAAATGTAGTACTTGGCTGGTGGAGAGAAAGAGGAGGCCGGGGGCAGGGAATTCCTCCTGAACTCTCTCCACAGCCCTTCAGTGTATCTGGTTCGTGAAGAGGGACAGGAGACATGGGGAGGGAAGAAGCCGGGCGCGGGGAGCAACTCTGCCTGCGGGCAGCGCTGTGGCTCCAGGAGCAGGATCCGGGCGCTGCAGGCCCAGGGGAGGTAGAGTGGGCGGGCGACAGCTCACGTCGCCACCAGACGGGAGGGACGGGGACTGGCGCTGACTCTCAGAGCTGGGCATTTGTTTTTCAGACAAAAGTCAAAACACATCCCCCAGATTCCTGAGCAGGAGCCTTTGCGACTGGGACCCGCCTGCGGAAGGGCCGGGGCCGCCGGTCCAGGGCTGGAGGGCAGGCGGGGCTGCTGCCTGGACAGTGGGGTTTGGGTAGCCGTTCCAGGCATCTGGGGACACTCTTCCCTCAGCTTTCTGACAGGAAACGTGGCCGTCCCCCTATCCGGGGGTGGATTTGTCTCCTTTCAGAAGTGACCCACCCTTTACTGCTGAGCTCTCAGGAGGGGACCGAGAGAGGTGCTCTGCCCGGCCAGGACGCCCACAATGACTGCCAGGAACCCCACACAGCTCCGATTTTGTGCCTTTTGTATTTTCTATTGTTTTGTTATTGTTGCTGTTGTTGTGTACTTTCTTTATAATGTCTCTTTTGAGAATTTCTGATTTTTGCCTTAGCCAAATAAATTTGAAAGAAAAAGCATCCCTGACTGTTGTGAGTTGGACAATGTCCCTCGAAGGAGCTATGTTGAAGTCCTAACCCCTGGTCCCTGTGATGTTTGGGACTGGGGACTGTGTAGATGTCACCGAGAAGTCCCGATGGAGTAGTGTAGACCTGTGTCCCTTGACTGTGTCCTTCTCAGGGAGGGGGACTGAACACAGAGAGGTACCAGGATTTGCCATCAACTACCAGAAGCTAGAGAGACCGGAAGGGCCCCAGAACCTTTGGAGGGAGCCCTGCCAACTTCTCAATTTCCAACGTGGGCCTCTGCAACTGCCAGAGAACACACATCTGCTGCTTTCTTAGGGGGACCCTCACACAATTAGCCTTACCTTCACTCCCTGAGTACTGAGGCCAAGCCTGAGTCTTTGTGAATGATTCTTTCTCCTAAGGGTGTAAGATTTATATTGCATTGAAGAGGTTAATATGAGCATTTGGGTTTTGGAATTGTAATGAGGGCATCCATTCCTTAGCATCAGAGCTGAAAATTAATGTCACACTTCATTTGAAATTTTACATTAAATTGACTTTGGTGAATCAATGCTAGGTTTAAAAAATAGAATAGAATGTGTCCTTTGATGCACTAAAGACCTTCAGCATAGAGATCATCTCTAAACTTCTGTGACTAAGGCTTTTCCAGAGGGACAATCACCTTTCCCAGCTCCCGATCACGGAGTCACCCATGTGACTTCCTTTGGCCCACGGAATCTGAGCAGAAGAGCTTCATATCACTTCTGAGCATATCTCCCCTTGCAACAATAGCAATGTTCCAGCTGGAACTACTCTATCACCTGGGTCCTAGGGTGAGGAAGATGTGCAACAGAGCCATAGCCAACCCACGACGGACACATGGCAAAAGCAAGAAGCAGGTTTTTGGCCTGAGCTTCCTAGGGCTTTATTGCTGATGTGTTATCTACCTTCTCTAACCGAAGAAATGGGAATATTAGTGGAATCAATTAGCTCTGTCTCTATTACTTGAGTCAAAAGCAGCAACACTGGACCGACTAGCCGAATGTCTCCCCTTGTAACAAGAAGACACATGACCTAAGTATGACATTAGCTTTAAGCTCTGTTGCTAAGAGATGGCCTCATTAGAAGTCCAAAACCCAAATGTTCATTTTAATCTCTCTCTCTCTTTTTTTTTTTGGAGACAAGGTCTTGTTATGCAGTTCAGGTTGGTCTCAAGTTCACTTTGTAGCCCAGGCTGTTCTTGAACTTGCATGTGCCACCACACCCAGCTTCATATTAAGCTATTTGACACAATATAAATCTTATACCCTTAAGAGAAAGACTCATTCACTAAGACTCAGGCTTAACCTCAGTACTCAGGGAGTAAAGGGAAGGGATAATTGTGTGCCAGTCACCCTAAGAAAGTGTGGTATCTTGTGCCCCCTAAAAAACAATCTGGTCGCACAACAATGTTAATATGCTTAGCCTTACTGAAATGTACATATAAAATGGTCAACATGGTAAATTTTATACCATGTGTTTTTATTACAGTATAAAAATAGTAGGTTGGTCCAGTTAGACCTATAATGTACCTTGCCACATGCCTCAGATCAGAAAGTACAGAGAAAACTAGAAAATAACACACGGATTTTTGGGAACTGTCTCCAGAGTTTCTGATTCAGTAGGTCTGAATGAGTCTTTAAAACTTGCATTTCTAATGAGTTTACAGACAAAGCTGTTGCAGCTGGTCAGGAGGTCAAACTTTGAGAACCATTCCTTAGGCTGTTAGAGATCCCTAATGCGATCCCCCTCATTTTTGCACCAGGGCATATCAACTTCCATAAAAGAGGCTTCTATACTGTTTTCCTTGCTCATAGCTTCCCTTATTAGTGGGTATTTTTTTTTTTTTTTTGTACCAGAAATTGAACTCACGACTTCGCGCTTGCCAGGCAGGTGCTTAAACCACTGAGCTAAATCCCCAGCCCATAGTGGGTAATATTTTAAACCAAAGGCTACCAGAAGACTCTTTCCAAATATGCCAAGCAAGAAGCTCTCTGATGTTTGATTTCCAAGCAGAGGAAATCTTAGCAAAGATCAGGAATGAAGCAGCAAGGAAGGTGTAATGGAGAAAGCTGCATGCAGGTGCCAAGGTCTTACTTCTTGCTGACAGTGTGTTCGAGGACAGGCAAACACAGCTGCCGCTTCAGAAATGCTGTCAGGTTCACAGGCGCTGTGTGTGTGTGTGTGTGTGTGTGTGTGTGTGTGTGTGTGTGAGGGAGAGAGAGAGAGAGAGAGAGAGAAGAGAAAGATAGACAGAGACAGAGACAGAGACAGACAGAGAGACAGACACACAGAGAGAAAGGGAACAGTCTCTTGGTGGTTGGCATGTAGGGTATAAAGGAAGAGAGGGTGAGGTGAAGCAGCGCTAAGATCTGGTAGTCTCATGACAAATTAGTTACAAGTGGCATTTACTTTTTTTGCATCAAAATGTTTTCTAGCAAAGAAAATGATCTTATGCTCTCAACAGAATCACTGCCAGTGATAGACCCAATATGTGTGAAAACCAAAGTTCATTGCAGTAGCACTGACAAGAGCATGGCCTAGTCAATGAATTCTACTGGGACATTTATTTATCTGGAAAAAAATTAAATTCTACAAACTTCTCATTTATACTCAATATGAGCAAGAGTATTTTCCTACAAATGGAAGTCCAAATCAGTAACTTAATGTTAAGTTACTATCATCTAATTCTCAAACTCTAATGGAGTTTAATTGTCCCAACAAGGTTGATTATTAAAAAAAATATATAGCTATGTGTCAAACCTTGCATTTAGTTGGTCTCATTTCTTTTTTTCAAAGTCAAATAGTTCCTGTCCTTTCTTGGCTTTCTAGGCCCTTTTGAACATCACAGGCAAGCCACTTTGTAGAACACCCCTCAGTTTGGGTTCCTCTGTCTCCTGATGAGCACATTCAGCCTCCTTCCTTCTGCGAGGACTGCTATTCTGTGTCTGTATTCTGTCCAATACATTGTCTAAGCTGTCTCATTATTGACATTAATTTTGATTGTCTAAGATGTGATAATGTTTTAAACTCATCAATCTGAGAAACTTGGAAAGGTCTACACTCCACAGGGATATGGAGCAAGAGGGGCTATTTCACGCTCTTGTGAGGGCTGTGGATTGCTGTAACATTAGACAGCAGTTTGGCAACTTCTAGAAGTTTGATAATGTTCGTATCCTACAATCATCAATCCCAGGTGCATCCTTAGAGAAGCTAGTGCCCAAACACCAGAGACATGTGAATAGGAGAATTTAGAGAAAAAAATGGACAATGTATAAGTTATGTGCCATGGAATATTATGGAGTACTAAAAAGCAGAGAAATAGCAACAATATAGCTGATAACGTGGCTGATCCAAGAAAAATAAAAATGGTAGGCAAAAACTCATAGAAAACCACATATGGAAGGACTCTGTGGAAGCCAGAGATATGGCTCACTTGCTTGGCAAGCATGAGTCCCTTAATTCAATTCTTGGTACCTGAAAAAAAAATCATTATATTAAAAAACAAGAGAATGACTCAGTTTCCATACAAATGCTGGAGACACAGCTCAGTGGTAGAGTGCTTGCCTAGTCCAGGCCCTGGGTTCAATCTGCACACTGCAAAAAACAAAAACCAAACAAAAACTAAACAATGTATTTGAGAGAACACAGCCAGTAAATTACAAAGAAAATCAAGGGGATAATAAACTCAGAATCACAATAATGATCCATTAGCCTTCTCATCACTGGGACAAAATATCTGACCTATGTAGCATAAAGGAGAGATGGTCTCTTTGGCTCAGGATTTCAGAGGTTAAGGCAGTGGCTGTTAGGCTCCAAGGCTACTTACCTCATGGTCCTCCGTGTGCGGGTCTTAAACAAAGAATGGAAAGCACCAGAGCCAGAGATGTCCCTCCCGTGCATGCTCCTGAGGACCTTCCTCTAGCCCCGCCTCCAGACTGTGCAGTGGGCTCTGGGCTCCTTGGAGTGGGGGGGGGGGTCTGTCCTCTTACTGGGTCAGCCCTCTCACCCTGACATTTAATCAGTCTGAAAGCGTCACGTCTGAGCAAGCTACTTAGGAGGAACATTTTAGATCTAAACTATAAGGGGCTGGGGATTTAGCTCAGTGGCTTAAGTGCCTGCCTGGCAAGCATAAGGTTGTGAGTTCAATCCCCAGTACAAAAAAAAAAAAAAAAAATCTAAACTATAACAAACGATAAACTCCAGGGAAGTGGGAGAGGATGTAACTGGATGACACATTCATTCTCAACTTCAGAGTGTTCATAGGTCTCACTGGTCTATGAAACTCACTGGTTTCATAGACGACGGTGAAATATCCTTGAATCAGTGATTGAACTTGGTCCTCTATGTGCAGGTCCCAAAGCTGAGGATGGAATCTAGATCTCCTCATTGCTTCCAAGTTTCTGGTTTTGTGCTGTCTACATCTTAAATGGGTCTTACAGTAGACAAGGAAAATGCTGACTCCACAAACAGGAGTGATCGTATTAACACCATGCCTAGAAATGATTTAGGGAGATGGCCTTTTAAAGAGTACATAGCAGACTGCTGGAAGTGGGCAGTAATTCAACATGACAAATGTGGTATAATTCTTGATTTGTAATATCCCGGGGTTATAATTCACATAATAAGTCTTTGTGTTATGAACATATTCAAGCAATTTAACCTGCCACAGTGAGCTAAGAAAATTCACAAAACTACAACAAATGTCCCTTGTGTAAAGATTTTTGTCTACCTCACCAATATTCTATCTCTGGCAGCAGGCACAGTCACACAGGGCAACTGTTGTATCTAGAGTCCCTCCAAAGCCTCATGGGGTCATAGGTGGGGCATTGATGAGGCTGCTGGATTAGGGTGTGTGAATGAGAATTAAGGGTGTGATACTGATGCTTTTCTGTATTTGACCTCAAACCTCAGCTCACACACACACACACACACACACACACAC